>APFE030340499.1:4278-162894 GCA_000404065.3 Pinus taeda
AAATATGTATTGTAACATTGAAAGGAACATAATGAAAAATCAAGCTGGTAGTCTTGGTTTTGGGATCCAGTGGGAAATCTCTGTGTATATGTGTTTTATGTGTTATGATCTCGCATTTTTATTTTTCATGTGATTTAGAATTCGTATGTAGATAATTTTTTTACGAGGTTAAAACCTACATTCCATACGCAAACCATGCCAGGAAACTATTGATGGCCGAATATTTAATCAAGAATATAGGTGGACATGAAGAATCTTTCTTGGTGACCCTTCGGTAAACTCTGGCCATGCAATACATGCACCTTTAGCTGAAGAGACACTATTTCAGACTAGTTGAAAGGCTTTCCTTCACTTTCAAGCTGATCTAATAGAACCAACCAACTCTGTGGGAAGGCCTCCATACTCTCTTGGCCATACAGGTGACATGGAAAGATGACCAATATTTGGTAAGCCCTCCCAAGTTTCTTTATCTTTTATATCTGGTTGTGTGTCATCTTTAACATTGATGGACCCCTTACCCAACACTTCAATATGTCTTTGGTGTTCGCACTACTATTTTGAGTGTAGAACCATGCATCCATCTTGTTCACCAACTATGGAAAATGATACATATACTGATAATTGTTCGACCTAAAAGTGCAAAGCTATAATCTATTGACATTGCTTAGTATCATCATCTCAGGATCAATGTGTGAGATAATCCAGTGGATCATTTCTATGCTCAGGTAGGTGGAATACCTGCATGCAACCTTGAAAAATCCTGACTTATGAATGTTGACATAAACGTGACAATCCTCTAGATTGCCCTCAAAATTGCCTACAAATATAGTGTTGATATCTTGCCATGTAATTTTGATGTCTTTCTCAATGAATAGATATGTGTCTGCAAAAGCGGGAAAGCTCATAGACAACTATTCGACCACATCTCTAGTAATTATTTCAATTGTGTCCTTTAATCCATACCTCTTGGAAGCCACATTACGTATAGTGTTGAGAGGCTACTCAACACCCCTTGTATCTAGAGATAAATAAGACACTCACAAAAACCAAATGTCAACTAAAAGACATAAACCAACACAAGAATCAATCATGTAGTAAACTGGGTGCACAACATTGAGTTTAAGAGGCTAGGAGACTAATAGCTGGAACTATGCATTGCAAAGTCCCAGCTACCAATGAGGCTTATTGCTTACTGGAACTATAGAGAGTGCAGTCCAAAGAGGCTGACTATGGATTAACTCCAGATGGTTGACCCATTGAATTATACTGAACTTTTTTTCACCTCACTGGGATAGACCTTCTCAATGTAGTAGAAGAGTGTTAGACCTTTGGAAAGATGTATGAGGCTATCATTGCCACCTTTATTTCTCTCATCCCAAAATCTGACTCACCTGTATCCTTCAATGATTTCCAACCCATCTCTCTCTACAATACCCTATACAAAATCATTGCAAAGATCATTGCAAATTAGCTCTGCCCTATACTCCCCCAACACATTTCTCCTGAGAAATCTGCCTTTCTCCAAAATAGATAGATCCATGAGGCCATAGGCATAGCCCAGGAAGCCATTCACTCTATGAAATCTAAAAATCTAAAAAGCATTATCCTCAATAGAGATCTTGCTAAGGCTTTTGATCGTCATAGTTCACTCTTTATTAATATTATCCTGATCGATTTAAGATTCCCCATGGCTTTGATAGACTAGATTATCTGCTGCATAACCTCGGCATCCTTCAGTGTACTTTCTTGAGCTAATTTATTAACACAAATTGACACAAGTATTCATTATCAATCTAGGTTTATAAAACTTGGAGGCAAGTCCACAATGTATGGACATTAGGTGTAGCCAAGCTTAGAAGATAAAATTGAAGAAGTAAAGAAGTACATATCACAAATATAAGCCTAATTTAATAATTTCTAATTCACTTTTGCAATGTATGAAAGATGAAGTGGCTCTTAACTTAAGAGATCCATTTGTGTTCTTCTCTCTCAATATCACTTAATGAGTAGAAATCAGAAATCATGAATTAACAATAGCTTAAGATGCATAAATAAAAAATGAAGGAGGATCTTAGCTTAAGAAATATTTGAGTATTCTTCATCACAATTCATTCATCATTATGCTATCATTGGAAAAATGAAAGTACACAAAACTACTTGAATGTAACAAAGATGAATTCTAGTTTTGATCTATTAATTCAATAGAAGGACAATTCAACTTGAACACTTTGTTGTCCCTTCTTATTAAAATGATAGAAAAACTAACGTTCACCAATATTATAAATAATCACACATTCATTCATAAGCAATTCTGAAACTGAGCATGTAAACAAATCTAAAGTAACCAGTTCATGAAAACTAAGCTAATTTAACACTGAAGTGTACTTAGCTTGGAGTGGGGGCCCTCCACCCTTGCCTTGCACACTTGAGGTTGCTATCAAATGTTGAAAATTCAATCACTCATCCACATCAATGAATATGAAAATTAAAGTAGAATAAGTTCTCCTAATTAATCTCCAATATCCAAATGTCTCAGCATAAAGTTATACACAAATTACATGTCATAAGCCTTCAAAGTCTTGGCTTAAATATAAGATCATGAAAAAAATTGATATAAAGTCTCCCTAACAACTACATCTATTCATATCCATCTATATAAGTTGAATTCATCCAATCTATCACTAGAAATATGGGCAATCCCATGAAATCCTAAAACTGCCCTATTTCCTAGGGATTTTTGGGTGACTAGTCATGTTTGACTGGCCTTGACCAGGTCTGGTAAAGATTTTTTTAATCACATCAATTGGAATTAGTTTGTCCTAGTTCCAAAGCTTTCCATTCATGTATCCATCTTGAGCCCAAGTGTCCTGCAAATATGTCATCCACATAGCTATTGCAGGAATTTCTGATTCTGTCCAAAATTGAACTTGAAATTCAATTTTCATAAAACCTTCTAAAAATTGCAAAATTAAAATTAAATACCTAAATATGCATAAAATACATCAAAATGAGATGGGTGTGATGGAAAATGGATGGAAAATATAAGGATTAAGTAAGTTTCCTTAACAAAAAATAGACCAAAAATGAGGCCCAACATACTTATTAAATGATTTGCATCCCACTTCTTTCACGCCAAACATGGACTCCGATAAGGATGCCCCATGTCTCCCCTTTTGTTTCTAATAGTGATGGAAGGTCTCAGTAGGCTCATTGGTACTACAAAAAGGGAAGGCAAACTCAAAGGATTTAAAATGAACAATCTCTGTCATCTCACACATCTCCTTTTCGTTGATGATATTATGATCTTCCTAGATTGCAACATCAGGGATTCCACCTCCTTCCATGACATTCTTATTCTCTTTGAAAAAGCCACTGGTATGACTTAAAGTTAGACCAAATATACTATTACTCTGTCTCACACCACCGCTCAGGAGGATAGAGCATCCATCCATTTTTTCCACTATCAATTGCACAAGCTATCAGATGGTCTGAAATACTTGGCTTTTAGGATCAAACCCCACTGTTACTGGATTGCTGATTGGATCTAGTTAGTGATTAAAATTGGAAAGAGATTGAAAATTTGGAATCATATATTTCTATCGAGAGTTGGATTCCTTGTCCTGATAAAATCAATCCTGGAAGTCACTCCCATATATTGGATGTCACTCACCTAGATCCCTTGGGGAATACTCAAGTGCATCCAACATATATGTTGTCGATATCTATGGAACTGAAAAAATGAAGGAAATTTTTTTTCTTGGGTAAGATGGAAGAAAATTACATTGCCAAAAAAATATGGGGGGTAGGGATTAAAATACCTATCTATTTTTTCCCAAGCTCTTACAGCCAAGATGAGCTAGTCCCTTATCACTTCATAAAATCTTGGACGATTGTGTCATACAACAAATATATATGGCCACAACAATTTTTTGGAGTGGGTATGATTACTAGACTAGCCTCATGTGGGCATTTCCATAGTGTGGAAAGCAATTCTACAAATGATGCCTTTCATCAAATCAAGTTTGGCATGGCACATTAACAATGGAGCATCTATTTAGATTGGTATTGACCCCTAGATAGAAGTAGGAAATAGATATAAATTGCCACCTAATTTCATACAATACCTTCATCAGAGGCATACCATGACAATTGCACACATCGCTGATCCTGAGAAAAACACTATTTTAAGACAAAATTGGAGGACAACACCTGAAATGGTCATTTCTGCATAATGACATTAGTCCTGGGATTCACATCTACCAGCTCTTTCTGAAGCTCATGTATATCTAAATCATGACCAAGATGTACTAGTTTGGATTCTAGCTGACCATGGGAAATCCACCCCAAAATAGGGATATAGTCAACTTCTCTTAGATGGCAAGCCTACACTCTCTAAAGCATGGTGGCAACAGATCTGAAAAATGAAAACTCCTCCTCAGAAACGCTTCTTCATGTAGAGTTTTTTATGTAACAAAACTCCTATAGGTGATGCCCTTATGCACAGATCTATTCATGGCCCAATTTGGTGTGTTCTCTGTAAACAAGACTCTAAAAACAATGAGCACTTGCTTCTGCTCTGTCCAATTGTCAAACGATTCTGGCAAGCTACAACACGACATCTCTCTATGTAGAACACATGGAAGGGAACCTCTATTCTCCAAACATGGAACAACTGGATTGCAGCACACCAAGGAACTAAGGCACAATGCCTACCTCTCATCGTCTGTTGGACTATATGGCTTACTGTGAAAAAATTTATATTCAAGAATGAAACTATCCGCTAGCCTCTTCTGATTGGAAAGGCCGTGGCAACTTAGCATGACATCCCAGAGAAGGCAAACCCTCACATTCGCAAAACCTCAAACCTTAATTGAATCATTAAATCTAATCCGTGGGCTTATTTTGATGGAGCTGCCCAACCAGATGGTTACAGAGGGGGTTTCATGCTATACATCTTTGAACATCACTTTTATAAGGTCCAACTAAGACTAGGGGAGGGAACAAACAACTTTGTCGAGATTATTACCCTGAAACATCTGCTCCATTTTGCATTAGCACATGACTGCATCTCTATTTAGATCTATGAGGATTCAAAAATTATTATCAACTAGTTCAACGACAAAAAACATTGTCATGCTATTTCACTACAAAATATTTTGGATGAAGTCTACAAGTACAAAGAAGTGTTTAACTGAGTCTCTTGTTTGTCATCATATATATAGGGAATATAATGAAGATGTTGACAGACTTTCCAAGGAGGGCTCACTACTACCCGGAGGCTTATGGATAATCTCTGAATAGTTGGGAGTAGAATTATACCAATATTACCAAAAGCCATATATAGACCAGGATTACCATAGGGTGGAAAGGCCCTAATTAAATATATTTTTGTTGTTTTATCAGAGTTTTTTATACAAATATGTATATATTTATTTCTGTTGATATATAGACAAACATCCTCAATATGTACAGCAAATGGTTTGGCCATTCATATTTTGATACAACTTGATTCAAATTGTTCATGGACCAACAATATTCGCATATGCCACATGCATCTACTACATGTAATTTTTCTACTTAATGAAAGATTACGACTTTTCCATTGGAAAAAAACTAATAGAAAATTATAATTAAATATAAAACCTAATTATAGAATCTAATTATAAACTCCTTAATTAAGTAATTTATTTATATATTAACTATTATTCAACTAAACTAATTATTAATTACCAAGCCTAATTATAAAGTCATTAATTAATTAAGTCATTTTGCCAATATTTACCAAACCTAATTATAAATTAATTAATTAAATAAATAATTATTTAGAATAACTCATTAATAACTCCATGGACCAACTCAATCAATCAATTAATTGTTAAAAATACTCAAAAATTCAAAGGTCAATGAAATTAAGCGTTATAATTATTTAACCAAACAGTGAGTGATGAAATAATGGTTATGATGTTTCAAACAACCAAAGGGTGGATGATAGCTTGGATTTGACAAAACCATTCATCGTGTTCTCAGGTGGAGACGACTAATAGAGTTTAAAAATAATTGTTAATGGAGAGGTGGTGGGGAGAGGTTATGGAGCATTGAAGAAACCTCTCCAATATAAGGGGTTGAACATGGGTTTTCTAAGGGGAAGGTTGTTGGAGGATGGAAGGAGAACATGATGAGAGTTCCTAAGATGGGAATCAATGTTAGTTTAAGGGACATGCCTTCAGCTTGATTTTGACTTGGAAATTCAGAAACTTGAGATTTTCTTAGAGTTTTAGGCATGAGGGCCTGTGGAATTTCCTCTTGAAGTCCTCTAGATTTGGGAACCAAAGAAGCTGACGCTAGATAGGTAGGGAGTAATCAGTTAGGTTGGGAATGAAGGAAGAGGAATTAGAGCAATGACATCCATCACATCGGCTGGGAGAAATAGGTATGTACTTGTATTTATTTTTGTATATTCTACGTAAAAAAAATTTCTATGTTGGAAATGAATTTGTAGAACCGTTACACATGGTATCAAAGCTAGTGACAAATTCTCAGACTGGGTAAAAAGGTATTATGGTATATTCTTTCCCTATTCATGATTCTATATTTAAAGTTTCGAATTGATATCACATGGTAGGAAATATTACATGACTATCTTGCTTCAAATTAAAGTATACCTACAACACATGAATTGAGTGATTATTTTGTGTTTTTGTAATTAGGAATCACTCTAGCTTTAGGCTTCTAGGGAAGTAAAAATGGGTTCATAACCACTCTTATGTCATAGATCAGTGGTAGGATTCTTCTCAGTGAAAATTAAGGATGTGCCAATTTGTTTTGCTTGCCACCATCTTGTTGAATTCCCTGGTTATGGAGACCTTTTCATTTGAGGCATGGGGTGCTCGGTAAATAGATAGATGTTATTATTATCTCTCACATTTAAAAATTATTAGAAATAAGAAAGAAGTGAATTTATTCATTGATGTTGAATTGAAACACAATTTACATATCTTCATTATAGAGAAGGGGTCCTTTGTCAAAAGACCTTTGATTTGTGATTTATGTTTACCTACAACTAGTAGGTTTCTAGTGTCTCTATTGGAATGATAGTTTGTTTCCTTTATAATCATTGAAAAATGGAAGAATCCCGCTAATTTAAAAACTATATTATAATACCTTATTGTTCTGGTAAGTAATTTTTTTTTCGTCGTTGTCATTTATCAAGCAAGACATTCTTCCTTATTTTACCATTGCTACTATCTATTCAAAAATCCCTCAACATAAGGCTTCTTCGCTTTCATTCACCCATCGATAACATACTAGCATATTTCATCATAGTAACATATAAGCACAAGTAAGGAACAAAACATGTATCGTAATTATTATAAAAAAAAACGTAATTTCACCGTCTCTTTTCAAATATTTTAAAATTTTGATAAAATAACTTGAAAGAAATTATTTTGAAATAGAAAAAAAACTTTGGTCTCAAGGTTAGTCATGTAGGGAATTAATTTTTGCACACAACAACTAATGATATATGAAACATTGATGAATAATGATTAGGAAACTTTGGTCTACATCAATTATTTAAAGGAATTACCAAACGAAACCTTCAACTAGAGGGAGTGCCACATTTTTTTTTAGACTCAGCTTTTTAGGTTTAAGTGCTACTTCATATTGTGATCTATTCTATATATAAGATAACATCTATACAATTTAGTTGATAGGGTGTTGCTTTGAGGTCTGATTATTAGGCTACGCTTATAGTGTCATTAAGGATGTTGATTTCACACGTCTAACTGTACGAATACGAAATTGTTAGATATTCAATGAAAGTGACATCGATAATGGATTCAGTAAGACCGTCACCTACATAATTTATGTCCTACCATATACTCCTTTATTAGAATTTACTTCAGTTAGTTATATTCATTTTCCCTTATGTTTTCATGAGTTATCATGCTTTACTAATAAAATATATATGGATTTTCTCACTTTTTGATCAAGTTTTGAGCAACTTTCTCAACTATTTCCTAAATATCCTGACAAGTTGCAGGTTTTGAATGACTTGGATTAGTGTGATCTATTACTAACATAGATAAGGAAACACTAGGTTCAAAGGCCAGGGGAATGGCTCTCCAAACTATCAACCTAAGTTATCAAGCAGGGTAGTAGTATGGTTTCAAAGAAGTGGTAACTTTTTTCTGTGACGTCCCTCTATCCTGAACAAATTACAGCATACATTATCATGGAACACTTAATACCGTATTTCACCTTTTCTAAAAGGTATAGTGTGTGCCCTATTGGAAATGGACACAAATATATATATGGTTTCACATTAATTTCAGTGACTTCATCACAATGTCATGTTGATTCTAAAAAAATAAAATATGTATATTACTCCACTCAGACTTTAGTTATTTAATTCAATGGCTATTTGAGCAATCAACGGCTTAGTTAAAAAAAATTGTCTATTAATTAATAACTAGTTCACTATTGGGAGCTATCAAAGATTAAGCTCCCAGAATTTTTAGGAGGGCGATCTGGAGAGCAGGTGGAAGCATGCTTAGATGGTATCATTAGGTGTTTTGTGCTAAAGGAATATACCTCCACCTCTAACACAAATACCACTATATTTGAGCTAAAGGTAAATGCCTTAATTTGGTGGGGAAATATAGAAAATTAGTTACATATCAAACCTAACAACATTCCCTCGTAATTGTTGGAGGAAAAAATTCACACAAGGTACTTGCCACGCTACTTTTGATAACAACAGGTTAGATTTTTCCACACAATAGTCTAACATAAAAAAATAATGGAGGAATATGAAATGAGGCTTGTGGAACACATAAAATATGTCCCCTGTTTAGCTAATGATGAATGCCAAGCTGAGCATTTCATGTATGGGTTAAACCCTTGAATCAGGGTCATGGTTTGAATGTGGATACCATCATTAGTAGTGAATGTAGTTAAATTTTCCTATTAGTGGAGGAGAACCTATGAATCAAAAGGAACTCATGCTGAAGAAACCCCTCTAACAAGGATTTATAAGTAAATAACCCAAAAAATTCTTTAGCGGAAGTAAATCAAGGCCACCTCCTTAAGGTGGTAGGTTTACTCCAAATGGAGTAGGAACAAGGACTCTAGTGGCATCTAATGTTGCATATATAGTTTCATCAGTGTCTAGCATCGGAAAAGGCGGCACTCTAGGAACCTTTAGTAGAGGAATAAGCATGTGAGGAAAGAAATCATTTTCAATAAATTCAAATAATGACGGAATATGATCACCACGGGTTAATTATTTGGGATGTGGAGGACTCATTTTTAGTGTGATTTTCTAGAGGCTTCTATAATTATGGTGCATAGGAATGAAAGGATCCATGATTAATGATCTGAAATCACCCCTAGGTGACCTCAGGAAATTAATGAAGGTGTTATAGACTCATGTGCTAGTGTGTGTCTATGTTATCTTAGGCAATGGATTGATAAGATTGCAAAATAAACAAACACTTGAAACAGTAAGAGATCACTGTAAGCAAAACAGAAACACAACAAAGTTTAATAAGGAGTTCACCTAATCATCATGGGCTATGTCTCTTAGTCTAGCTTTCAGTGGTGGCCTCTTTATTATGTTTTTAAAGTAGAGTCTTACAATAGGTAGCTCAATATGAGTCTCACTTCACAGAGGATGATCAGTAGGATGGCACTTGGAAATCCCAAGTCCTTGGAGTTCAAAAGCTCCCCTTACTAAATTTCGACCTCAATTGGTCTCTGTCTGGTCGATGTCGCCCTTAGTTTTAATGTTTAGCTCGGCTTCTCTATTCTATGCAATTTTGGCTTTCTTTCTATGTCTCTCGGCCTTCGGCTTCTTCACTGCTTCTCTACCTCACTGTCTCTTTGTCTTCTCTCTATAAGCTCGTGGCTTTAAAGCCAGTTCATTCCCCAACTGTTCATTTCGGCTTCCCGAATATCTAGATTTCCTACCTCTATCAACTGGGACTTCTCTACCCTGCATCATCATTACTACTTAATGCTTCACAGAGATTTGGCCACCGTCTTCTTGCAAACTTAGTGTCAGTTCTTCCTAAATGGTTTTTTTTCTCTGTTATTTCCCAGATGCTTGCGAAGCAGATCCTTCTATCAAATCATTGGTCAAATCAAACTTCAAATCTTTATGCTTTATAGCTTATTTCTCCTTCAGGCCTGGTCATCCATTTAGTTGAACCTTCGTCGTTCAATCTAGAGCCCTTAGATCCTACGGTCTTTGCTTATATCGCGCAGTTTGTTTGCTCGACTGTTAGTCTGCGATGTAAGTGGTTTTTCTCTCTCCTTGTGAGACATGCATCACTTGATGTATGGAATCACTGGGTCTTCGGCCAACTCAACTTACCGCCTGAAATGCCTCCAATATTTTTCCTGTTTTGAGCACGGGACCCTCCTGTCGTTTTTAGCGCTTTCCAATATTTTTTTGGCTTTCCCTTGTGACCGAGTGCTTAAAGATTTTCCTTCTCTAGGGGTTTTTCCCAACGATACACAATTAGAGCTTTGCGTATTAGAAGCAACCTCTGTTTCTGGGTTTTAGATTCCCAACTAACATTTTTGCACAATTCACAATCCCCATGGGCCAACGATCAGCACACTTTGACCGAAGGTCCTTGTTGCTCCATGCTGGCTACAAATTACCATAAGAGGTTATTTCTCACAGCTAGAAGATTTATTGAAGTCTCTCATCCATTCTTCATAATCATGGAATTGTTTGAGGTTCAAATTTGAATCATGGCTTTCTCATTGAAAAATATTTTGGACCACCAAAATTTGGTTTTCAAGCATCGACTAAGTGAGGATACAACTTTCTCACCTGTTAGATCTCTATCCATTTTGCATTGCTTGGATTTGAACCCCTAAGCCCAATTCTGAGGTACTCAACATCTCCCCTGCAGATCGTTCTCACCTTCCTGTCCAGAACTGTGTCTTCCTACAATTCATTAAGATATTCAGGTAAATTGTCATCAATAGAAGGCAAATGGCTCTCTTCTTCAGGATCTTCAATTAACAAAGGTTCAAATAGTCTCAAGCTGTCTATATTGACGACTATGTAGATGTGCATATAAGCTAGCAAATCAAGGCGAAAGGAATTCTCACCAATTTTCTCAAGGATCCTAAAAGGTTCATACCTTATTGGTTTCAACTTTCTACCTTCACCTTGCATCCCGTCCTTGCTAATATACAACGAAACTTGATGACCAACTTGGAAACTATGCTCCACCTGATGCTTGTCATGCCTTGCATTATATTTGGCTTGGCTCCTTTCTAGTTGTTCCTATACCTCTTGATGGATCTCTTGGATTTTTTCAATGAACCTAGTTGTCTTGTCCACATTGTTGTGTCCCTCAACTATTTTGTCCTTACCAAGCACAAAATCTAAGGGAGGCCTTGGTGTGAAACCAAAACATGTCTCAAAAGGAGATCTCTGTGTGGAAGAATGTTTGGATCAGTTGTAAGCATGCTGCACATAACAAAAATGTTCATCCAAAAGCTTAGGATGCTTGTTGTAATATACCCTAAGCAACTGGATCACTGTCCTGTTGGCTACTTCTGTTTGGCCATCGGTTTGTGGATGGAAAGTTATGCTTTTATTCAATTTGGTGTCCATTAGTTCCCACAGACTTGACCAAAACTTTCCCACAAATCGGGGGTCTCGATCAAATATAATGGAAGTGGGTAATCCAAAATGAACCAATACAAGTTGAAAGAATAGTTTTTCAGTTTGTTCAGTTGTAATATATTTATTACAAGGTATCAAAATACACATTTTGTTGAACCTATCCACAACAACATATAAATAATCATTACCTTTCCTAGATTTAAGCAGTCCTCCAACAAAGTCCATGGAAACACTTTCCCAATGATGAGAAGGAACTAGTAATTGAGTGTACAAGGCTAGTTTTCTATTGTTGGGCTTGATTTTAGCACACATAGTACACCCTCTTACATATCTAGAAATTGTCTCATTCATTTTCGACCAATAACAAAATCTTTGCAGCTGTGCAGCTATTTTGCTTACCCCAAAGTGACCTAGTATTAGAGAAGTGTGTGTTTCTCGAATTATCGTTACTCTTTCAGTTTGTGGAATGCATAGCTTCCCACAAAGATATAAGAGTCGGTCCTTAATATGATAATCCAATTCTTCTACTCGTTTTCCTTGACTTAAAGTTGCATATACATCTTTAAATTCTATATCTTGAGCATATTGTTCAATGTAGATCTCATGTAACATAGAATTATGCTTAAGTATAGTAGATGCATTTATAATGGGTCTAGATAACATATCTGCAACTTTATTATGTATGCCCTTTTTATATCTAATGACTAAATGAAACTCTTGTAGAAAACCCATCCCTCTATAGTTTCTTGATTGTTGCAACTTAGTTTGGGAGTGTAGATATTGAAGTGGTTGATGATCAGTATGTGTAACTGTTTCTTTGCCCATTAAGTAATATTTCCACTTTTTCACACTCTGTACTAATTAATACAATTCTTTATCATATGTGGGATATTTAACTACTGCAGAATTAAATGTCTCAAAATGATAACATATGGTTTTACTGTGTTGTATCAACACTTCTCCCATGGCCTAGTCACTGGCATCCATTTGGATCTCAAATGGTCTTTGAAGGTCTGTCAATGCTAGTACTGGTGACGTACTAATTTTTTCTTTCAAGGTGTCGAAGGCTTTCTACTATTTTCCTCCCCACTAAAACACCTTGTTCAATCCTGTTAAAGCATGTAAGGGAGCTACAATTAAGGAAAAGTTAGAAATGAACTTTCTCCAATATTGTGTTGGTCCTAAGAAGCTCCTAACTTCTGTAGCAGATTTGGGTTTAGGCTAGTTTACAATTACTGCCACCTTAGAAGGATCTATCTTCAATTTACCACTCGTACTATATGTCCCAAAATAATTCAAAGATGTTTTGCCAATTTCAAAATTTGAGAGTTTAACATAAAGTTTTTCTCTTTTCAAAACATCTAGTGTCTTCTTAACATGCTTTAAATGTTCTTCTCATGTTTTGCTAAATATCAGAATTTCATCCAGATATACAATAACAAAATCATCAAGAAAAGGTCTAAGTACATCATTCATTATTCTCATGAAAGTAGCAGGATCATTAGTTAAGCTAAAAGGCATAACCAACCACTCATACAATCCTTGATTTGTTTTGAAACTAGTCTTCCATGAACCTTGTTCTGCAACTCTGACTTGATGATATCCACTATACAAGACTAACATGGAAAGATAAACAACTTCTTTCAGTTGATCTAATAGATCATCTAGGTGAGGAAGAGGATAACGATTTTTAATTGTTCTTATTCAGTGCTCGGTAATCAATGCAAATTCTCCATGAGCCATCTATCTTTCTGACCAAAATGATTATAGATCCACATGGCGATGTGCTAGGTCTGATGAACCCCTTCTCGAGCAACTCCTGCGCCTACTTCTTGCACCTGCTTCTTGATTTCTGCATTCTCTAAAGCGGACAACCTATACATCCCAATGTTAGGCAATGGAGCATCTTGCTACAAATTAATATCATGCACTATTTCCTTTTTGGGTGGTAGACCTTTAGGTTCTTGAAACAAGATATCATACTCTGAAACAATTTTTTCTAAATCATCTTGTTGTTTAGCATCACAAATCTCAAATACATTGGTTTTATCAGGTTTCTTTTCCTTTACAACCATTAGTAAAAATTGTTTGCATGAATTTATAATTCATTTCATCTACCCTGAGTTTATGAGAGTGTAATTATTGTTGAGCTTATGAGCTCTTACAAATTATTTGATTCCATCTTTAACAAGTAGATACTTTTTATCAGCTCTATAGAAAATAGCTTTTCTGTCATACAAGTAAGGACTTCCTAAAACAATTCCACATATATCCAAAGGAATTATGTCTAACTCCACCTCATATACAAATGTTGACCCAAAAGAAAATTTGAGCTTGCATTGTCTAGTAACTTGTAGTTGTGCTTTATCACTTAACCATCCTAATTGGTATGGTTTCTTGTGAGGTGTAGTCAGTAATTCCAACGTCTTTACAATTTCTTTAGAAATTAAATTTACTTGTGAGCCACTATCAAACAAATTATCAATATTTTTATATTTGGAAATAACTTGAATATGAAAAATCTCATGTCCTTTTCTCTAATTTTAATCAATAGTAGATTGTGCAAAATTACTAGTAGATGCTTCAGAATTCTTACCTTTTATACCTTTGGCTGCAATGGGTGTTTCATCTCCTGAGTCCACCACGAAATATTTTTGAATAGCTACAACAATCTTCTTCTTGCCCTCGAACTTCTTAGGTCTCAGCACTAGATGAAGAACCCAAAAGTGCTCATCATCATGCCCATCCTTCTTATAGTGAGTGCATGATGACTTGTTTTTCTATTCAGTGTTGGCCTTCCTTGCTTTCCATTTCTATTTTATTTTATCCTTATTCTTACTTGCAGTGGATTGGGATGATCCCCCAACTTTTGGCTTCCTATTCATTCCTCTAGATTCTAGATGCATAGCTTGAAAGGATACCCCATCTATACTAGTGGGATTAAACATGAGGATAGTGCACCACATATTGCTGTGTAAATATGTACTTCAACAAAGTCTTAGGTGAGTTTAATGAGATTCCTAGAATCAAAGCTCTCCTCCTAAATTCTTGGGTGTAACCTTGGACACATTTCCCTTTCAATTGTCAAAGAGTTTGCCAGCTCATCATGGCTTTCTGCATGTAGGCCAGTGGATAGAACTTCCTTTTGATTACATAAACAAATTCATTCTAGACATAAAGAGTCTTACCATGTTTCTTCATATCATCTTGGGTCTTGCCTTCCAACCAAACCAAGGCAATGCCTCCAAGGAATAGGTTGGCCAGCTGAATCTTGCTCTTGTCTAGATCAATACTCTTCACTCTACAATAAACATAAATTTGTCTAATCCAATTGTCTAGCTTTTTTGCATTCAACTCTCTATCATATATTGGTAAATCAAATTTAACATCTAATTTAATCAAAGATGTCTTCTTTTCTATGTTTAGGGCTCTTAGGTCGTGTGATAAAGTTTTCTTCTTTCCCTTGGCCTTTTGATTGGTCATGGAGGAGAGACTCTTCTTCTCCTTTATCTTGTTTGGAGCCTGGTGAATCTTCATCTTTATGTTTTCTAAAGTCCTTATACATTTACTCTACCATGAACATTATGGCCAGGAAACTATCTATAAATTGAAGGTCTAGCCCCATAGAGCCTTCCTCCGACATTGTCTTCTTAGGATAAACTCTTCCAAATTCAGGATTAGTTTTGACCAACTCTCCTTCTCCTAATTTGATCTTTGATCTAGTTAATATTGAAAAGCTAAAACCAACACAAGCTTGCATAACCTTAAAAACCTATAGCTCTGATACCACTTGATCTAAAATCACCCGTAGGTGACCTCAGGAAATTAATGAAGATATTACAGACTCATGTGCTGGTATGTGCATCTATGTTATCTTACGCAATGGATTAATAAGAGTGAAAAATAAACAGACTCTTGAAACAGTAAGATATCACAGGATGCAAAACAAAAACACAACAAAATTTAATAAGGATTTCATCCAAAGCTCCTAGGCTATGTCTCCTAGTCAATCTTTTAGTGGTTGTCTTCCTATTATGTTTTTAAAGTAGAGTCTTACAATAAGGAGATAAATATAAGTCTCACTTGACAGAGGATGATCAGTAGGATGGCACTTGGAAATCCCAAGTCCTTGGAGTTCACACACTCTCCTTATTGAATTTTGACCTCAATTGGTGTCTGTCTGCTCGATGTTTCCCTTAATCTAATGGTCAGCTTGGCTTCTCTGTTCCTTGCAATTTTTCCTTTCTTTCTGTGTCTCTCGGCCTCCAGCATCTTCACTACTTCATTGTCACACTGTCTCTCTGTCTTGTCTCTGTCAGCTCATGGCTTTAAATCCAGTTCATTCCTTGATTGTTCGTTTCAGCTTCTCGGCTCTCTAAATTTCCTACCTTTGTCTGCTGGGACTTCTCTACCCTGCATCATGATTTTTGTGTAACACTTCGTAGAGAGGTGGCCACCTGTCTTCTTACAAACTGAGTGTCAGTTCTTCTTGAACGGTCATTTTTTTCCATTATTTCCTAGATGCCTGCGAAACAAATCCTTCTATCTAATCATTGGTCAAATTAGACTTCAAATATTTATGTGCCATAACTTATTTCTCCCTCGTGTCTGGTCATCCATCAGGTTGAACCTTCGTCGTTTGATCTGGAACCCCCAGATCCTACGGTCTTCGCTGATATCACGCAGTTGACTTGGTCGACCATTAGTCCACGATGTAAGCGGCTTTTCTCTCTCCCTGCTAGACACACATCACTTGGTGTATGGAATCGATGGGTCTTCGGTAAACCCACTTACCACCCGAAATGCCTCCGATATTCTGTCGGTTTTGATCGTGGGACCCGCGTATCGATTTTAGCGCTTTCCCATGGTTTTCGATTTTTCCCTTGTCACTAAGAACTCGGGGCTTTTCCTTCTCGAGGGGTTTTCAATCATGTATCAGGAACAACCTCTGTTTCTCGGCTTGAGCTTCCCAACTACCTTTTTTGTGCCATGCACAGTCCCCATGGGCCAACGGTCACGGCACTTTGACTGAAGTTCCTTATTGCTTTGTGCTGGCTGTAAATTACCATTATTCAAAGGTTATTTCTTATAGCTAGAAAATTTCTTGAAGTCTCTCATCCATTCTTAACAATCATGGAATTGTTTGAGGATCTAATTCAGATCAATTAATTATCAAAGGTGGTCATATAATCCATGCAGTAATCAACAACAACTAAGAAAAACATCAATGCATTATAGTGGAGTCATCAGGTATGATTAGTAACACAAAAATAAAAATCGTATTTGATTCTAGTGTAACTGATAGTTTAATTTCTTCATATGCATTAAATAAAAATGTGGCGAGGCTTTTCCATTTTTTCCTTTTTTCTTTTCAAGCATTGTGTTCTTCCCTATTTTTTCTGGGTTCCTCCTGTCTCCTTTTAGGATTAGCGTCTTCTTAAGCATAGATTTTATCTCTGATAGGTCCTGTTTCCAGTTTTAGTATTTTGACTTAATTGGTTATTATTATTAAAATCATGATGTATTCTTGGGTCTAATCTTATTTATATTTTAGGTGTGATAGCTTCCAAATAAAAACTATGCGCTTAATGATAGCTTATACATATATAAGTATATCTAGGTATAAATTAAATTATTTCTTCTCTTACTAGTTAAATTAACCCTTATGATCGGCTTACCAGCAATAATTAAAACACATTTTTTTAAGAAATAACTTTATAACATATTGATGTAAGAAATAACTTTATAAGAATATACATCTTAAATTATTCATTATAAATATGTCATTCTAACATTAATAACTTAATGGAAAATAATCAACAATTTGTTATTTAAACAATAAATCTCTTGTAATAATATTAGCTCCTTTACTCTAACCTAATTTTCTCATATCTCTAGAAATATAATATTATCATCTTATTATTAATAAATTTATTAATATATATAACGTAAATTACTTATTCATTATAAATATGTCATTCTAACATTAATATGTCATTATAAATATGTCATTCTAACATTAATAACTTAAGGGAAAATAACCATCAACAACTCGTTATTTAAACAATAAATCTCTTTTAATAATATTAGCTCCTTTATTCTAACCTATTTTTCTCATATCTCTAGAAATATAATATTATCATCTTATTATTAATAGATTTATTAATATATATAACGTAAATTACTTATTTATTAATTTATATAACTTAAATTATTTCAAAATTTTAAATAACCTTTAATTTATTTAAACAAATAATTTTCTTGGGATAATATCCGCTTATTTATTAATCTTACCTAATTTCTCTCATCTCTATAATTAAAATAATAAATAATAATAAGATTTAATTTATTTATAGCCTTGGTCCTAGAGTCAAATATAGTTGTTATGTAGCCGTTAGAGTCTCTACTCAGCCTATTTAAAATGCTAAAGCCTGATCTGTTTCTTCAACTTGTCCTGACGATGAACCACACTAGTTGGTTCGAAACGCGTCGACAATAATTTTCTTATGTGATTTATGCCGAAGCTCTTTTTACAATACCATTCTAAACAGATAGAAATGGCTTTAGTGGAACTACAAGGCGTACAGGGAATTTTTGGGGAATGCATGGTTGATTCAGCCATGTATTTGACTAAGTTAAAGTTATACCTCACTAACCTAGCGAGCTGTCACCTAATTATGGTGATGGATTGGTTGGAATTTCACCAAGCTTGCATGGACTATTATGCGAAGATAATTCTCTGCATAAATGATAAAGGAGAGTCAATACAAATTAAGGGTTTATAAGGAAGTTATCTTTATTCTTAATCTCAATAATGAAAATGAATGATTGATTGAGAGAATATTGTCAATTATATGTAGTAAAGGAATTAAGCAAGGAAAAGGGGTCATCCCTAGAGAAATATGATATGTTTCCCAAATTTATGGATGTTATTCTAAAGCAACAACTAGGATTACCTCCTCAAAGGCATCTTGGTTTTAGAATAGGATTAAATCTTGGTACACAACCAATATCTAAAATAAGCCTTTACAATGATGGCTCAAGAGCTTCAACGATTGAAAACAAAATTGAAGGAATTATTAGACTTAAGGCTTATCTGGCCTAGTATCCCACCTTGTGAAGAACCTAAATCTTTGTTAAGAAGAAGGATGGTTCCTTGTGGCTATATAGAGACTATCAGGACTTAAAATGAGATACAATAAAGAATAGGAATCCAATGCCATGAATTGATGATCTCTTCAACCAAATGAAAGGGTATTATATTTAATCAAGAATAAATATATGGTTTTTTTATTACCAATCAAGAATTGTGGATAGCGATGTTCCTAATACTTCATTTCCAACATGCTTTGAACATTATGAGTTGACATTATTTTCAATTGGGTTGATCAATTCAATCGTAGTATTCATGAATATTATGAATAGTTATTTATGTAAGTATCTTTATATATTTGTACAAACCTTCCAAGATGTTATTCTTATCTAAGCCATGAATGAGAAGTATCGTGAACAACACTTGTGAATAGAACTAGCATGCTTAAGGGAGCACCAATTGTATGGAAGTTTTTCAAAGTGTTATTTCCTTTTGAAGGAGATTCATTATCTAGGTCATATCATATCCAAAGAAGTGATGTCAGTAGATCATGAGAAAGTAGAAACAATCATGGATTGGCCGATACCAAAAAATGTGCATGAAGTGTGTAGTTTTATGGGTTTAGTAGGATACTATCAAAGGATTTTAGAAGGGTTCTCAGAAATTAGAAGACCTATCACAATTCTCCAACAGAGAGGATTTAAGTATGAGTGGACTGGGGAATATGACATCACATCCACTGAGCTTAAAATGTTATTGACTAGTGCACCAATCTTATGAGAAATTGTCATGAAAAAATACTTTACTATATGTACCAATGCATGTTAATGCAATACAACGAAGTAGTAGCATATGCCTCAAGGAAGTTAAAACCTCATGAGGTAGTTTATGTCACACATGATTTATATTTGGTCACTGTAGTGCTATCTTTAAAGATATGGAGGAACTACCTTGTAAGGAGAAGGTGTGTGGTCAAACGTGATCACCAAGGTTTGAAATTCTTAAAGAATTTTTTGAGAAGTTTATAAATGAAGTGTAGTTGGAGTGATTATGTTAGCTAACAACTAAATTATGGGTGAAATTAACAATTATGTGATGTAATAGTCGGAGTGCTTATGTAACAGTTGGAGTAATTATGTTATGTAAAAGTTAGTTATTTAGTTAGTTTATGTTACATGCCAGCTAGTTAGTTTTTGTAACATTATAAATTATGCAGGGTATTTGTAATCAATTAGTTTTGTAACATTCGAATTTAGTTAGTCAGTTATTTATTTTTGTAATTTTATAAATTATAAACCATACTCAAAACATATTGTATATTTATCTAGTATATGAAACTCTATGTTTCATTTTGAATTGTATCCAAATACATATTGGAACTTACAATGCAACAAACAAAAAAGGGGTGGTAGCTTCATCGACATTTCAATTTGGTTACAAACAAAAAAATCATGAAAACCCTATGCTTGATGGACTCAATTTACTAAATTTCCCAAACTTGTTGAAGTGCCTGCCTGAGCCAAGTTTGTGTGATATGCTTGAGTCTTGTTCACTCCTTATAACCATGGAGTGATTGAATAATTGAATGTTCCACTTGTGCTACTAAACCCAACACTAACTGGACATCGCATATAATACATAGGATTTACCCCTACAATGGTAGTTGTAGAGGGGGTGGATATAACCCCTAGCTGATAGTGGTGTACTTGGATGTTAATAAAGTCATGGTAGGATGGTGTATGATATGAAATGTGGTCCAAAGTGTTGCACATCATCCTATTTTCCTCAAACTGACTTACACCCTACTCTTCCCTATCTGTCACCCCTTATTTTTCCAACACTTGTTGAGCCTTCTTTTTCCTGCATCTCTTGCCTTGCCAACTATTTTTTATGTTCCTTATTGTTATCAATAATTTTGCATCTAAATATAGTTTCCCTAGGCAGGTAGCTACACCTAGAACAATAGATTTAAAGAGTTTAACCATTTTCTATAGAGGATAAATAAGACAAGGGAGCTATTTGTTATTCACTTTGTCTCCTTTGAATAGCTCCTGTCACTACTTCTAGAACTGAATCTACTCGATAAGTACATGCAATCAAAACAGATGACAAAAATCAATCAAAGTAAGAGATCTATCTACTATAAGAAAATGGAATCGAAAGAATTTACACATATAATCATTATACATAAAGACAAAAATATGGGAAAAGGTGTAAACAACTTTATTAAGTAGAAGGAAGAGTTACAACGAAGAAGTTTGATCCCATGTCACTAATCCATCTTGAGTTCCATCATTCATCACACCAAAAGAACAACACTCTAGTAGCATAACAGTACATGCTTACAATATGAAACCTCACACAAATAGTATCTCCTTACAAATGTTCAAAGTCCAGCTCCTGATCACTATGATGAGTGCTTAATTTATAGGGAAATGGAGGTGGTTTTATCGTAAATTGGTCATTGAATGGCTTTCCAATTTGGGAGTTAGTTTCCATGGAGGAAGGGATGAAAGGATAGGAGGTTATCTGAATCATTCTCTATCCAATTTCAAGCTCATAGGAGAGGATAAGAGGAGGGAATCTTCTAGAATGGTCTAGAATGTAGGAATCTTCCCAGAACCCCATGAAGATTTCACTCAATCTCACCCAACGTAGGTAAAAGTGGATCTAGGTACTCTACAGGGTAGGCCTGAATGGACCTAAGTGCTATGCAAAGCACTTACCCCTAACCATCGCTATGCTGGTCCCTAAAGGAGTCATTGTAGGATGTATTCAAGCCAAGAATCTCTCAGGAATGACGAGATTCACTGTGATGACTTGCTTAGGGCATGTAGCAACTGAATTAGAGTTTGATGATCCCTAAAAGTACAAATATGAATGATGGGAATGATGTGCCCAAATACACTTGTAACAGTTTCCCCTGAAGCATGAAGTCGAAAATGATAATGTCGAGTGATATTATTTATGATGATGACGAGTTTCTGAAGCAAATGGTATCTTGCATCAATTACAATACAATATCATGATATTTTAGATTTTTCATGAATTTGTAAGGGAAGGCATACCTATGCTCAACATATAAACTTTCATTACATGTACATAGATAGTCATCTAGAGATATAGACCCATGATGGGATGACCATTAGTGTAAAGCCATCGTATATATGATTTAGTACTCTCCTAAAACCGCAGCCCAAATGGATGAAACTAGAACCGAAGTCTTCTATCACGTGCAATTGTTCACTCAAATACTAGTCTAACCATGTGAATATGTGATCTAATGTCAAACATGGGAAGACATTGTCTGATTACTAGTCAATGATGTAAGCCATTAATAGACATGAGAGAAATCATCGATAATGATAATGATCCTCAAGATACTATAGTACATTATGCATGGTGTGAATGGATGTTTTTATTTCGAGCACCGTACAAAGTCTCTCGGTCGAAGGCTAGTGATGTCAACCTATCGCCATGAATAAGAAACTTTCCATTGATGTATGCAAGCCCCAAGGTACTGAAAGGGTGCTTCTAAGTCAACTTCTGGGATAATGTGTCGATGTCAACAAGAAGCAACTCATCATAGGAGGGCCTTGATGTATCCCACATCAATGAAAAGAAACGAGTGTAATTATTTTTGTAGACGGAATGTGACGAACAACACAAGGTTCGGGAATGGTGGTCATGAAAATGAAGGTTTATTATTATTGCAAAGGATGAATTTAACTGAGTGACTTCTCTTGAACATGTCAGAAACATTGAAAGAATTGGTAGCATTGACGCAAAACCAAAGTAATGGATGGTATGATAGACCATAGGTATGATAACCATCAAGCAGATAACCCAACCCAAGTAGTCACAAATATGAAGTCAGTGTCATCTTCAAGAGAGACCTATTACCATAAAGTGGTTTACCCCTTTCCCCATTTCCCCCAGCCATTGTTGACCAATACTTCCTTATTTTTTATAAAGCTTGAGGAGGATAACATATTCTTGTTGTATAATTCCCCCCTTAGGGTGAATCCATCACTCTGTGATGTTTTAACAAGTCTAGTGAAGGTGAAACTCAGCCTTGTCATGATGGACAAGTTTGTCACTATTTGATGTTTTAACAAGTTTAACGACAATTGTAGCTCAGTTATTTGTTCGAAATAATACTGAGAGGGGGGGTGAATCAGTATTATCAAGTTAATTATTTTTGATTTCATACATAGTTTTGTATATGCTACTTGAGTTAGAGAAAACAATGTATATATGAAACTTTAGTTAATGAAACTGGCGTATAAGTTGTAGACTTATAATTTAACTTATTCTTTAGATGTTGTTCATAAATCTGTGTGTCAAAACCATATAAACAATAACCAGAAACAGAAATTAGAGCAGACAGTCACACATAAGAACACAAGATATAAGGTGGAAACCCAATGTGGATGAAAACCACCTGCTGCAATTTGTCTCTATCTTCTTTCAATTTAGAAACTTATTTTTACAATGTTTTTGTACTACTGTAGTCTTATATCAGTATGCAGGCTGGAACCTATAGAAGGCTACAACCTTCTCTCGTTCTCCAGCTTCTCCTGGAAGGGAGCTTCAACTCCCTTAGCTCTTGTACTAGCTGAGGTACTAGTACGTAAGTGCTGGCCTACATAAGGCTACAACGTTCTCTTTTCTTCCAGGGACCACGTTTCATAAATTTTCAGACTGGATCCATCAATAACATCAATTAAACATCAAGTATATCTGCATCAACCAATATTCTTTGTACAACCCAATACTAAATCAAACAATCACTTCTTTGAATGATGTAACTAGAATAATAACAGTAACCAGTCACAAATCCTGAACCCAGAATACTGCAGCAATAAATGGACGTAGCTAAAACATATTTTATGAGACGTACGCTACTTTAAGATGAGGAACCCACATGCATACACTTCTCCTTAAAGGCAATCCTGCATATACGATTCTTTGAATTACTGAACCGGCGTGTATATGCATCTTCACTACTCCAAACCAAGATATTACTATTCAAGTCTTGAGAGTTGACCCTTTAGTAGAACTTATCCATCTTGTAACGCTCAGGTTCCTCCTTAATTTAGATCCATCTATGCACCATAAACCAATCACCAGTATTCCAAAACTTGCTCCTCATAAGATATTCAACACTTGAGTCAATTTCCTTTCCAAATGATCTCTTCCTTTTTATAGTCTTGGCCTTACTCAAACCATGGCCCAAAACCATAGATAACCAATACTAGGGACCCAATACCTGGGTTCAATATTTCAGACGCAATACCAAGGTCCAATTACCATGGACCCAAAAATAATCTTTCCCACATGTAAGCACTTTTCCATGCATGAAAGTGCATGTATAGACATACACAACTTTTTATCATCAATACCACGTATATACGTGACCTGGTTAAAAGGAACCTGCGTATATGAAGTTTTCTTCTATTCTGAGAGCTTGAACTGTGATCTACCACCTGAGTGTGTTGCCATCAAGGACAACACCTATGCCACAGTGACAAACCTATGTCATAATGCCAACAATCTCCCCCTTTGGACTTGATGGCAACCCTACATCAATCAAAGTCATTCTCCACCTTTGACATCAAGGGCAAAGGGTTATGCTCCCCCTGAGTTCATGTTGAAACCTCACCGCTGTGTTGTCAATTCTCCCCCTAAATGTAGGTTGGGTCTGCAAAAAATGGTCTATAAGAAAGAACATGACTCTATACATCATAAGCGACCTTCCTATCACCAATGACTCATACATACATCCATCTCCCAAACAAATGGGGATATACTAGTATGGACTCATCCACCCAACCAAGTGGGGATACATCAATAGTTTACATAAGATAAAACAAGAACATTACATCATCCATCCCAGGCATATTGGGGAAACCAAGATAGGTCGTTACATGACCTTGATAAGAAAATAATTACATGACATAGAGATTAAATATCTATACTAGGGCTATGATAGTTATCAAGAGCTACGGTCAGCATCATTCAGACCGACAACTGTGTTCTCCCTCTGCATCTTGTTCCACTTGAAACCAAAAGCAACTGTGAAATTGAACCAGGATCTTCTAAGATAATGCCAACAATGCATTATATGCTCCCCCTGAACTTGTGCTAGATGGTCTCTGATAGACCCATATCAGACTCTTTTCTCTCAGAGCCTGGCCCACTGTTTGTCTTTAACCAACATATACGTGATTGTATCCATATAAACCGGCATATGTACGCGTATCAACCTCATGAACCTTGCGTACAACCACTTTTCTCTAAAACAGACAAGATTCAACAGCAAGATGATGCATCAACTACCCCCAAATTCTCCCTGAGGTATAAAAATGTCTTCCTCGGCAGTGGTTTGCCGAGTATATCAACAACTTGTTCCTTAGAGGGAACATACTCCAATTTGACCTTTTGTTAAAGCACTTGTTCCCGGAGAAAATGATACTTTATAGGTATGTGCTTAGTCTTTGAATGCATGACAGGATTCTTTGAAATACTAACTGCACTTGTACTATCAAAAAAGATGGAGATAGGTGGAGTACAAGTGATTTGAAAATCTTGCAAAGTTTGCATCATCCAAAGGAGTTGTGTGTAGCAAGATGCAGTAGCAGCATATTCCTCTTCAGCTGTAGATAAAGCAATTGAACTTTGTTTCTTGCTGAACCAAGATACTAATCTGGAATCGATAAAGAATGCACCACCACTAGCGCTTTTCCTATCATCCATGCTTCCTACCCAGTCTGCATCTGTATATGCATGAAGTGTGAGATCTACATCTCTAGGATACCATAAGCCATAGTTTTGTGTTCCTTGAAGATATTTGAAAATCCTCTTAACTGCCTAAAGGTGCGCTTCATTTGGATTTGCCTGAAATCTTCCAACTATTCCCACTGCATGCATGATGTCTAGCCGAGTACCTGTCAAAAAGAGCAGACTACCAATCATGGATCTATAGGTTGGTTAATGTACTGTTGTTGATTCATCATTTGCGTTGAGGCTACATCCTATTACCATAGGGGTACATACCGGTTTTGAATCTTCCATGCCATATTTCTTCAAGATCTGCTTGAGGTACTTGGTTTGTGATAAAAAGATACCGTCTTTTTTTTGTTGGATTCGTAAACCAAGAAAGTATGTCAGCTCACCAAGCAAGGAAATTTCGAATTCTTTCTGCATCACCAAAGCAAAGTTCTGACTCATAGCTTCTTCATTGCTACCAAAGATGATATCATCAACATACACAACAAGTATTAGCAATTTATCATTATCAATTTTTATATATAGATTGCTATCTGCTGATCCTTTTGAGAAACCTTGTTGATGGACGTATTTGTCCAGATGATAGTACCAAGCCCTTAGAGCCTGTTTAAGACCATAGAGTGCCTTCTTAAGTCTGCATACAAGTTTTGGGTCATTTCCAAGGATGAATCCATTTGGTTGCTCAATATACACTTCTTCTTCTAAGTCCCCATTTAAAAAGGCATATTTCACATCCATTTGAAATACTTTGAAGTTTTTAAAGCTACAAAGAGCAAGGAGCATTCTTATAGCCTCTAGCCTAGCAACTGGTGCAAAAGTTTCTTCAGAGCCTATACCTTCTTGTTGTGCATACCCTTTACAAACAAGTCTGGCCTTATTTATAATGACTTCTCCATTTTCATTTAGCTTATTTTTGAATATCCATTTTGTCCCTATGACATTCTTATATTCTGGTCTAGGAATCAACTCCCAAGTGTTATTTTTTTCAATCTGCTCAAGTTCTTCATCCGTGACCTTGACCCAACATTCATCTTTGCATGCTTCTCTTACATTTTTGTGGTTCTGTAGAGGAGAGCAATGCTAGATAGCTTGAAGCTTCAGAAATACTTCTTCTTGTTTGTACACCTGCCTCTTTTTGTCCCAAAATTTGAGTCTCTGGATTGTTCTTGTGGACATACCTGGATGGAGTCTTTTCTTCTATCCTTATCTGTTCTTCTGGTGCCTCATGGGTTTCTTCTTCATCATGAATCTGATTTGATGTTGAAGGATAGTCCTCATCATCTTCGAAATCTTCATATTTTACTTGCCTAAGAGTGTTTCCTTCTTCATCAACCACTACATCAATACTTTCAACAAGTTTTCCAAGTCTTCTATTGTAACACTTATATGCTTTACTGTGTGGAGAGTAACCAAGGAGAATGCCTTCATCTGTTCTAGTTCAAACTTGCCAAGGTTTTCATCAATCTTTTTGATGTAGCATTTGCTTCCAAAAATTTTGAAGTATTTTACCGTGGGAGTCTTACCATACCAAAGTTCATGAGGAGTCTAAGTGTTGTTGACCCAGATGTTTGTCTTGTTGAGAATAGTAACTACAACAAATGCGGCTTCACCCTAGAAGGTTGCGGGACTCCCAAACTCATCAAGCATAACATGAGCCATTTGTTGAACTGTTCTGTTCATCCTTTCCACTACTCCATTTTGCTGAGGAGTCCTTGTAGTAGAGAATTCCCTTCTTATTCCATATTCTTCACAAAAATCGAAAAATTCATCCTAGGTAAATTCCCCTCCTCAATCAGACCTGAGGCATTTGATTCTGCGATCTGATTCTTTTTCAACCAAGGCTTTGAATTCTTTTAACTTTTCGAAAGCTTCATCTTTATACTTCATAAGTCCTATCCAACACATCCTTGAAAAGTTGTCAATGAACAATATGAAGTACTCTCCTCCTCGAGGTGACCTCTCCCTAGTTGGACCACATATCTCAGTATGGACAAGTTCAAGTGGCCTGCTAGCTGATCCTTCCTTCTCAAGGAAATTATTCTGGTTTTCTTACCAAATTGACATGATTTTCATATTGTATTCTCTAGAATTCTAATGTCAGGGAGATCATGAACCGCTTGATATTTGCATGCTTTCCTTATCAGAGAGAAGCTTAGATGCCCCAATCTTCTGTGCCATAGCCAATGTTCATCATTCTTACTTAGATAGCATTGTTGTTGTCCTCCTTTGAGTATGTATAAATTATTTGGAGTTCTCATTCCTTTGATTACACTTTCTCCTGTATCAAGCTCACGAACAATACATCCATCTAATTGAAATATTACCTCATTTCCTTGATCACACATTTCACTGACACTCAATAGATTATGCTTTAAGCCATCAACATACATAACATTTACAGCTTTGACCTTCTCTTTAAAATGAATAGAACCTTTACCTTTTATGAGTGCAGGGGTGTCATTTCCAAATGAGACCTTCTTTTCCTTTTCTAAGGCACTATATGGCTGAAGTTTTTCTTTATCACCTGTCATATGTTTCAAGCCTTCATTGTCAATGTTCCACTGATTTTCCTATCCTTTTTCATATAAGGCTATCCTACATCATTCTGGTTGTGGTTATTTCTTTCTCCATGTTTTGGGACTCAATGATGCTTGCTCCTTCTGAGTTGTTTGCCGAAACCTACTCCTGCATTCAGAATCTTCATGAATGAAGTTGTTACAAATAGAACATTCTATTTCATTTTCAAGAGCAGAAAAGTTATTGTAGGTTCTCTTCATGATCACGGTCATACTTCTTTGTTTCTGAGATTCTCTAGTCATGATGGTCTTGTAGGAAACACGTTGAGCAGCTTTGTGTCCAAAGTTATGAGAAGAGAAACATTGGCCGTTGAAGAAACTCTTGTGATTATCCAACCTACTGACCAAATGATTGTAGTTTCTATTGACATCCATTCTTGAGGCAAATTGAGAATGATTTACCTGTGGTTGGTTGTAGCTTTCATTCATCCTTGATGTAAATTTCCCCTGATTTACTTGGTGCTCTATGTTCATCCTTGAAGTAAATTGTTTTACTTGGTGATCTGCATTATGCCTTTGCTGTCGATTGTCAACCTGTTCACTTTTCCTTGCTGCATCAAGATAACTTTTGGAGGTGGATGGCTTCTGTGTTTGAGATGCTTCTTCAAAATATCCAAGATCTGTCTTGATTAGAGGAGAATGTTGCACTTTGATAATCTCATCTAAAGTTTTAGATCCTTTAGAAAATCTAAGATTAAGGGCTTTTGTTTTCACAATTTCTTTTCTAAGTCCCACAATTTCACATTCTAACTTTTCATTGTGTTTATCATTTTTAGCAAGTTGGAATGTCAGAGTATCTATAATCATATTCTTTTCCTCTAAACAAATTTTAAGTTTAGAAATTTCTTCATAAAGACCTTCTTCATCTATAGCATCCAAGAAATCATCATCTTCAAAGGCCATCAAAAGTCTATCATCATTACATTGTTCATCTTCATCACTATTTCAAAGTCCATCACTATCTTTATGTGTATAATAGCTCTTCTTACTTACATTCTGTTTTTTGTTCCATCTAACTAGTTCCTTACCTTTATCTTTATGAGGACACTTGGCAGCATAGTGACTGACTCTTCCACAAGAAAAGCATTTGAAAGTTAGCTTACCTCTGAATATTACAGTCCCCCATTGAAGGTTCTTGACAAAGTTTGATTCTTCCTCTCCTTCTGACATATGTCCTGACTCATTATAATCTCCTTTTCCTAAGGCTTTGAATGCAACTTCTCTCCTGCCTGATGGTCCTCCTTCATCATTTCGTAAGAAGTCAGGATTCTGTGTAGCTGTGACACGGTAATGCTCTATAGGTCCTGCTTTTCTTCTATGGCAGAAACTTTTGAATCAAACTTAGAAGACAAGCATCTTACAACCTTTTCAACCAGAACAACTTCTTTTATTTCTTCATCCAAGTTTTTCATACAGTTAACAATCTCATCAATGCATAAGAAATAGTTAGCCACACTTTCATCATTGTGCATTATGAGATTTTCTTATTGAATTCTGAGAGTTTGTAGTTTTGCTCGTTTTACTTGATCATCTCCTTCATAGCTCAGAATGATCTTGTCGCATATTTCTTTTACGGTTTTGAGCTGCATAACATTGACAAATTCTGATTCAGATAGACTCCCTAATAGAGCATTGACAGCCTTAGCATTTGTTTCATACTAATTTTTACCAGCCGTATCTATAGGAGTTACTGATGGAAATGTGTATCCTATTTCTATGATATCCCAGACTTTTGTACCAAGAGATTGAAGATAGGCAGTGATTCTTACCTTCCAATAGATGAAGTTGCTCCCATAAAAAATTGGTGGCCTGATCGATGCCTCCTTTTCGTAGTTGCTCATGATGATATATCTTCCTTCAAGCGATCAAGCTTCTTCTGAAGGACCTGCTCTGATACCAATTTTTGGAAATAATACTGAGTTGAGGGGGGTGAATCAGTATTATCAAGTCAATTATTTTTCATTTCATACACAGATTTGTATATGCTACTTGAGTTAGAGGAAACAACGTATATACACAACTTCAATTAATGAAACTAGTGTATAAGTTGTATACTTATAATTTAATTTATTCCTCAGATTTTGTTCATAAATCTATGTGTCAGAACCATATAAACAGTAACTAGAAACAGAAAATAGAGTAGACAGTGACACACAAAAACATAAGATACAAGGTGGAAACCCAATGTGGGTGAAAACCACCTGCTGCAATTTGTCTCTATCTTCTTTCAATTTAGAAACTTCTTTTTACAATGTTTTTGTACTAGTCCAATCTATACCAGTACACAGGCTGCAACCTGCAGAAGGCTAAAACCTTCTCTCGTTCTTCAGCTTCTCCTGGAAGGGAGCTTCAACCCCCTTAGATCTCGTACTAGCTGAGGTACTAGTACGTAGGTGTTGACCTACAAAAGGCTACAACCTTCTCTTTTCTTCCAGGGACCACATTTCATAAATTTTCAGACTGGATCCATGAATAACATCAATCAAACATCAAGTATATATGCATCAACCAATCTTCTTTGTACAACCAAATACTGAATCAAACAATCACTTCTCTGAATATTGTAACCAAAATAATAACAGTAACCAGACACCAATCCTAAACCCAGAATACTGCAGCAATAAATTGAAGTAGCTAAAACATATTTTATGAGGCGTACGCTACTTCAAGATGAGGAACCTGCATGCGTACAATTCTGTTTAAAGGCAAACCTGTGTATATGCTTCTTTGAATTACTGAACCGGCGTGTATACGCGTCTTCGCTACTCCAAACCAAGATATTACTATTCAAGTCTTGAGATTTGACCCTTCAATAGAACTTATCCATCTTGTAACGCTCAGGTTCCTCCTTGATTCAGATCCAGCTATGCACCATAAACCAATCACTAGTATTCCAGAACTTGCTCCTCATAAGATATTCAACACTTGAGTCAATTTCCTTGCAAAATGATCTCTTCCTTTTTATAGTCTTTGCCTTACTCAAACCATGTCCCAAAACCATAGATAACCAATACTAGGGACCCAATACCTGGGTTCAATATTCCAGATGCAATATCAAGGTCCAAAACCATAGGTCCAATTACCATGGACCCAAAAATAATCTTTCCCACATGCATGTTCTTTTCCATGCATGAAAGTGCATGTATACACATACATGACCTTTTATCATTAAAACCACGTATATACATTACCTGATTAAAAGGAACCTACGTGTATGAAGTTTTCTTCCATTCTGAGAGCTTGAACTGTGATCTGCCACCTGAGTGCATTTCCATCAATGACAACACCTATGCCATAGTGACAAACCTGTGCCATAATGCCAACATTATTTTCATGTTCAGAGAGTTTGAAAAAGGGACAAAAGGAAAACTCCACAAGTTCTTTTTCATAAATTTGTCTCTCAATTCTGAAAAAGTGTAAAATAATACAAGAGACAACCTGTTGACCATGTTTGATCAACATATTCATTTTTCCTAAATAATGTATATCATTTAGGAAAAGAGTTAAACTTATACTGAGTAGATTTTGTTTCCAATCTGTTAACGATCTGAAAAGGACAAGCGCCGAACAATCTTTTCATATTTCGAGAGTCTGAAAAGGGCTTAAAGAGGACTCCACTTTGAGGAACAAGTGACGTCTAGGATAACAACTTGTTCCGATGATGTTGGAACTTCTCAAAACATGTTGATTTATGTGAAGAGGCTAGCTAATAAGACCACTCATTGCAACTGTTCCTAAAAAAGGGTAAAACAACCAAGTGAAAGTGTATGATCGGCCAAGAAGATAGTGATGACGGAAGGAGAAAAACCATGGCTTATTGGAAGAGGTTGATAGAATGGAAATCATGAGAGTTAAAAAGGATATGGGTTAATTTTTACACAAGCTTGAACCATATGGAACTATGCTTGGGTTTAGTTTCATGTTTACACAAGCTTGAAACAAAAAATTATGGTTGGATTTAGTTTCATGATTACACAAGCTTGAAATGAAAAACTATGTTTGGATTTAGTTTCATTTTCACACAAGATTGAAATGAAAATTATGCTTGGATTCAGTTTCATTTTTACACAAGCTTGAAACACAAATTATGCTTGGATTCAATTTCATTTTTACACAATATTGAAATGAAAAACTATGCTTGAGATTGGTTTACATGCCCCCAACATCATAACTCGATTTTAGATGCATGCCCCCCATGCTTCATTGCATTAACCTAAGTAGACTACTCATGGCTATGAGGTGCATGGAATGAAGGCTCATATATGAGATCAAGTGAAAGATTCGACTGGGATTTTACAATATCTAATGGAAGATTTCAATTGGAACTTTTCTCCAGGGGACCTTGTTGCTTTTTTTAATGAGCTTGACACAAGACAAGGAACTCCGCTCAAATTCCTTGTTTCATTTTTTAACGAGATTGAGACAAGACAAGGAACTATGCTTTGGGACCTGTTTCATTTTTTAATGAGATTGACACAGTAAAATAATTATCCTCATATTCCTTGTTTCATTTTTTAACAAGCATGACACAAGACAAGGAACTATGCTCATATTCTTGTTTCATCTTTTAATGAGTTTGACATAGTAAAATAACTATCCTCATATTCCTTGTTTCATTTCTTAATGAGCTTGAAACAAGACAAGGAACTATGGTTTGGTTCCTTGTTTCATTTTTAATGATCTTGACACAAGACAAGGAACTATTCTCATATTCCTGTTTCATTTTTTAACAAGGTTGACGCAATAAAAGAACTATCCTCATATTCCTTGTTTCATTTTTTAATGAGTTTGACACAGTAAAAGAACTATCCTCATATTCCTTGTTTCTATTTTTAACGACCTTGACACAAGACAAAGAAATATGCTCTAGTTCCTTGTTTCATTTTTTAACGAGATTGACACAAGACAAGGAACTGACTCATATTCCTATTTCATTTTTTAACGAGGTTGACACAGTAAAGAACTATCCTCATATTCTCTTCTTCATTTTTTAACAAGTTTGACACAAGACAAGGAACTATCCTCATGCCCTTCATTTTCATTTTGTAATGAGATTGACACAAGACAAGGAACTATCCTCATATTCCTTGTTTCAGTTTTTAACGAGTTTGACACAAGATAAGGAACTATGCTCGCATCCTTTGTTTCATTTTTTAATGAGGTTGGCACAAGACCATGAACTATCCTCATATTCCTTGTTTCAGTTTTAAATGAGCTTGACACAAGACAAGGAACTATGCTCACATCCTTTGTCATGACCGATAAGAGGTCATGAATTCCAAGACGTTCTCATCAGATGGAAGAACAATTCTCTGGAGGGAGAGATCCTGTTCTAATGCCCCCATTATATAATTTACAACATCATGGAATCAATTGTCCATTCATGTAGGCATGGGATGTCTTTCCACATCATTAACCTGTTGCGGGCATGATAGCATTGGGACAAAAAGACCATTTAGGGAAGATGGTTGACTCGAAACCATATTCGGACTAGGAAATGAAAACTGGTTAATGGTGACAATTCTGCCTTCATGCAGGAAACACATCACTTGAAGAGAGTATTGAAACAATAGCTATCATGTCATAAACATAGTCATGCCCAAGAAGTAAATTGTAATCTAAAGGGCCTAGGATTACCATCACATTGAGATAAACAATTTTCCCTCCCAAAGTAATCAACAACTGAGGAAGGATCCATAATGGTTGATTGGTTTGTCTATTGAAAGCCAACAGATTATGGGCAATAGGCACAAGTGGTGGTGAATTGAGTGCTTACCAAGCAGTGGAGGAAAGGATACTCACTGATGCACCTTCATCTATAATAGTGCTAGGTACAACCATATTACAAACATGTACTATGATCTCGAAAGGAACATAAGTAGGAAGACAACATCTTGCTAGTTGATTCCAATGAAAGGCAGTGACCAGACTACTTGGAGGGGGTACCGTAAGAATGGGAGAATTACCCCCTCGAGTTACAAGAGAGGGAGGATTTTCCTCCTGTCTTGATGGAACAGGATGACTGCACCCAAGCTCATTGGAATCTGAAGAAATGAAAAGAACCTGAGTGGTATGATATTCAATCTCTAAACCAAGGGTGCTCTACAAAGAACTATCTCTAAGCCAAGGGTGCTTTGCAGAGCACTCTCCCCTGATCAAGCCTGCGCTGGTGTGAGAGAGTCTAGTCAAAAGACATCTAACCTCAATTTTTTGACCAAAAAATCTAGAAAATTGCTGAAATAAGATCAATGAAGTTAAGTAAAGTCTACTAGGGTGTACTAGGATGAGGATAAACTACCCGTAATGATGATTTTTCCCTAGTGGAGTCGCCATTTTGTTATGTGGAATTTTGCATCTATGGATAAATACAATTTCCCTAGGTGGGTAGCTACACCTAGAACAACATATTTAAAGAGTTTAACCTTTATCTATATAATATAAATAAGAGAAGGGACCTACTTGTCATTCCCTTTGTCTCATTTGAATATCTCTCGTCGCTCCTTCTCAAACTGAGTCTGCTTGATAAGTACCTGTAATCATAAACAATGGAAAAAAACCAATTAAAGCAAGAGATCTATCTACCATAAGAAAATGGAATCGAATGAATTTCCACATATAATCATCATACATAAAGACAAGAATATGGTAAAATTTGTAAACAACTTTATTAAGTAGAAGGAAAAGTTGCAAAAAAGATGTCCAATCTGTGTCACTCATCCAGCTTGAGTTCCATCCTTCATCACACAAAAAGCACAACACTCTCACAGCATAAAAATACTTGCTTACAAACTCAAACCTCACACCAATAGTATCTCCTTACAAATTTTCAAAGTTCAGCCCCTCATCACTATGATGAGTGCTCAATGTATAGAGAAATTGAGGTTGTTTTGTCATAAATTGGCCATTGAATGGCTTTCCAATTTGGGAGTTAGTTTCCATGGAGGAAGGGATGAGGGTATAGGAGGTTATTTCATTCATTCCCTATCTAGTTTTCAACTCATAGGAGAGGATAAGATGTGGGAATCTTCTAGAATGGTCTAGAATGTAGGAATATTCTTGGTACCCTATGAAGATTTTGCTCAATCTCATCCAATGTACGTGAAGGTAGGCCTAGGTGCTCTGCAAAATTGGCTTGAATGGGCCTAAGTGCTATTCAGAGCACTTACCCCTCACCGAGGTTGTTCTAGTCCCTCAAGGAGTCATTTCAGGATGTCTTTAGGCCAGGAAACTCTCAGTAATGATCGCATACAATGTCATGAATTTCTTAGGGCATGTAGCAACTGATTTGGAGTTTTATGAGCCCTAAAATTATTGATCTAAATGATGGGAGTGATGTGCCAAAATAGATTTGTAACACTTATCTTCCTTTATTTTTTGTCATTCAAGCATTTCCTTTTCCTGAGTTGTTTCTGCTACAATCCTTGAATCTCTCTTTTCCTTGGCCAACTCCTTATTTCTCTACTTAGATTCCTTAATTCAGAGTTTTCTACACTCATACTTGAACATTAGGTTCATATATTCTTTAGAGGTGAGTAACTATGAACTCCTCTCTAACCGAACATAGTTTGTTGTTGAATGTGTTGATGAGGCCCTCACTCTCTCTCTTGGTAGGTTTAGGAACCTATGAATTATTGATGGATTGACACTTTCCTTTCAACCTCAAGGAAGCATGACTAAACCCCATTGTTTTCCTTGTTTGGTACTTCATTCTAAATAGACTATTCTTCAAGTGATCCATTGTCCACAAAATAATGAACAAGTTCACTCCTCAACTTCACTGCTTGAGAGGGAATTTCCATGCTTTCATCATTGGTGGATGACACATTTTGCTTTTTTATTCTTCATGGCCACTACCAACCATGATGGTGGGGTTACTTTGGTTGGAATTCTCAATTGGTCATTGTTGATTCCTTTTAAATTTTCATTTGAAACCACATTTTCATTGTCATTTTCATGAAAAACTAGCTCGTTTGGAATATCACATGTAGAATTATTAGGTGCTTCAGTGGGTGTGGCAGCCTCCATGTTATTTACAAATGGTTTGTTATTAAATTATGTATCACATACATGTTCATCATCATATAATTTCCTTTGAGGAAGGGATACCATACATTTAGCATCAATAACACCTTCTTGTTAATCCACATCTTCTTAGGCATCAACATGGTCATGTAAATCATTTGCTTGTTGACTATATACAAAACATTCCTGGGTGAAAATAATATCATTAATAAGAGCATCAACATGAAGTGGCCAAATTCCAAACCTCCTAAATCCAACCTTCATATTAGAAGTTGTTAGATCCCTTTTAAATGCTTTACTTGCAAGCTCAACTAGCTCAATTTTTTTTATCTCCACCCCTATATTTTTTTCCATCCACGAATTGCGCTTTGTGTCGGAATAGTTCTTGTAAGGCCCAAAAACATTCACATCAAGTGGTTACAATATGTCGCTTTGTGTCGAAATAGTTCTTGTAAGGCCCAAACACATTCACATCAAGTGGTTACAATATGTGAGTGGTATGAGTTTGTAGTGATAATAGGTCAATTTCCAAATGTTTGGCCTCCTCAATTGTCTGCATAGCCATGTGGCTTACATGGCCATATAAAATTATTAGGTGTCTATTTTCATGCAAGACACCACCTAGCCCAGATGAAGAAAAGTGAAAAATCCAATTCAAGAAGAGTTCCTTTGTCATCCACTCATGGAGATGTGAAGTCATGCATGCACCTAGTTCTCAATTTTGTATATAGTTTTTATGTTGTCTTTTCCATTGAATAAATAAAACTTGGATTGAAGAACTAGTTTCATTGACACAACAAAGTATATTGGTACACTCACTACTCCTAGCAAAAAACAAAATTGGCATAATTATGCTTCCTCTCTTGGAAATTACTCGCATGCCACAATTCCTTCTATCCTGTAAGCCTCTTTTGTCATAGTTCCAGATATGGTTTAGGTCATAAGGTTGTTTCTAATATGCATAGGAAAGGGTGTCATAGAACTTAGACACAATTTTAAGGATTAAATTTAAATCCTTTTCTTTTTCAAGAGCCTCTGTTGTTCGTAAGACAAGGTCTGGATGCCTTTTTTAAATCCACTTTACAAATAATTTCTAGGAAACCCATCTTTGAAGGGGTTGGGCCTTCCCTCATATATTTGTGCTACAATGTGTTTGAGTTGTAGCACCTTTAAAATGTTTCCCATTTTGGCCATCTCCTTACACCACACAACCACCTCAGCCTCCTCCTCTTTTGTCATAACAATAACATGCTCTCTATGCTTTGTATGGCTGAGCCCATTTAAATGTATGTTTGAGGCTGTAATTCCTTGTTTTGTTATAGATGCATGTACTAAATATCCATTGAACTCTATTTCATCTATTTCACCTAGCATGTATTCCTTTTTCCACCCTCCTATTCATTGAGCTTGCACCTTTTACTGTAGTTGAGGGTGGCTCTAGCGTAGATGGCTGGATAGTAGGATCTACCACCATGTTGCCATTCTTAACATCATTCCATGAAGCATTGAAAAAATTGACATCCGACCATTTCCTCTTCCAATGAAGTGAATCGCAATGGGGAACCCTTGGACCCCGCCTCCTCATGTTCCTTATACTATCTACAATTGAAACTTGTGGCATTGTTGGAAAAGCATGTACATTGTTAAAAAAAATATGTCAGTGGAAGTGGTTTCAGAAATAGAAGCTCAGTTTTATTTGAATAAGAAATTTAGTTATGAAAAGGGTAATCAATAATTGTAACATACATAATAGAAACTCAGCCTTATTTATTTCCTGAAATTTAAATATGAACAGGTTAATCAATACTTGCAACCTTCATATATTTGAATAAGAAATTTATTTGTTTGCATTGACGTGAATCTCAATCCAAAAATATCAGGACTTAATTTGATATAAATATCATGCCTAAATTTAGTTTGAACATAATCATGTATCTTGAGCAGGGCATCAAATCCATAATATCCCAATCAACCTTAGAGAAAAAAAGGAAGGGTATTGAAAATTGTATCCTTACAAATGTTAGGAATAGGTGTTGGTTAATTGAAATAGGTTCTAAATTCATTTGAATGCAAGGTTGCTGAAAAGGGTGACTAAAATTTGTAGTGTTTAATTGTGTCTTAAAACACTCGAGTTCTCTACATTTTTAGATAGAGTCTCTTCCAATTCTACAATTGTGCGATGAGTTTAGCTGCTAACATGCTGACTCTCCTTTGATGTGGTTTAGAATGATTAGTCTTCTAATAGATTGTAATGGAAATATCCTTTGATTTGATCCAAAATTATTAGTCCTTTGATAGATTGTAATGGAAATATCCTTTGATTTGATTGAGAATGCTTAGTCTTCTGAGATGTAGAAGTTTTAGAGGGGATTGCCCATAAAAATTTCCACCTTGAATCCTTTAAAATGATAACTGAGACTTGACATCTTGCAATGGAAGATTCTTCTTTTTCTCACACAGAACTGGATTCCTTAGCAACTGCGAAGATGTATCCTCCATTGTAAATGCCTTGTGTTCATTTTCAATTTGTGTCTAAACTAACTGAAAACTAACATACTACAGTTTCCTTTTAAAATAGACCAGAAACTTCCAAGCAATTTTGTAACAAATTTATTCATTTTTTATTAGAGGCGTGACATGACCAAACATACACATTAATGCATACAAGTTTCCAAATTGTTGTGATTAAGGAATGATCAGGCCTATGTGTTTTGCCTTAGATGCTTTGGCACTTTTGTATTTTTTTCTTTGTCAGGCATGATTAACTTTTTGTCTTTGTTGACTTAGATGCTATGGTTTTTGTCTACAATTTCAAATACAAAAGCCAAATTTTGTTTACAATTTCTAATTTATTGTATTCTCTAGTTTATGGTTATTATGATGCAACCTTAAAATTCCTGAAAAAACACTAGAAAAAAATAAAATCTCTAAACATAGGTTAAAAAAAGAGCATAAAGAGAGTAAAGCAAGCCTAAAAATAACACCTATAAACCCTAAAACCCTTAGTTTTTAGATGTTATAACATTCACTGATGTGAAACCATAGTTTCTTGTTTCACGTTAAAACAATAAACCTTGGCAATATGTCAATGTTATGTTGCCATAGATATTCTTATCTAACATTGTGGCTTGTAGTCATCGTGGGAGAGAAAAATGTATGGATTGGAGAGAACAAGTGAATTTCGCACCTTTGGTGGGTCACAAAAGTCCTGATGGTGGATCCTGGTTGGGATTTGAAACGTCAGCAGAAAATGGTTTTTACTATGGATTCTCCTGTAACTAAGTCAAGAGACAAACTTGTGAGTTTGACTCTATTGATGAAAAACACCTTTGAGAGATGATCTAATCCATACTCATAATTAAGCAACTATGGAAAACAAGACTTGTTCCGTTGCCTTATAGATTAGACATTAACATTATGGCAATACTTCCTTACACATTAAACTTTCACATTTTGGCAAGATTGGACTTCATCATTATTTCGAAAAAAATACCAGGCATATGTGTTTCGACTCAGATCCTTCGGTATTGTTGTCTTTGTTGTCTTTGTTGGGCATGATTAATTTTTTGTCTCTATTGAGTTAGATGCTATGGGTTTTTGTCCACAATTTGGCAAAAAGAAGCTAAATTTCACGTTGATCATCATGAATTTGTTCTCTGTTGACTTAGATGCTATTGTTTTTTATCTGGAATTTCACACACAGAAGCTAAATTGCATAGCATTTTTTTCATATGGTAAATTGATGGAATGTTTAGAAGATTAAAAATAACAGAAAGAAATAAAGGAAAGAAATGAAGTTTATAGTATAAATTAATAGAATATTTAAAAAAAATAGAAAGAAAATACTTGAATTATTAAAACATGATTACAATCTGTGCAATATCTGATGGAGTGAATCCAGCTACACATGAGTAGAATGAAAGTTTATGAAGCAATTGTGAGGTGGTTTTATAGTTTTTTGTTGTTGAATCTAATTGGAAGGGAGGATTGACATGGATTACTTTTTTCCAAAATCAAATGTGTGTTGTGGATTGATTTGGGTGTCGTCCAATGGCTGATAAACTCTTATGTCGATCCTTGTGATTTCCTTTGTGTGTTATTGTGCTTAATTCCTGAATCCTATGTTTAATTCTTCAATCTTGTGTGTTGGTGTAATTTATTTCTTTGAGTAGCTTGCATTGATGAACATATATGTAGTTATGGCCGACACATACATTCTCTATTTTTGTGCAAATAGCAATGAACTTTGGTCATAGATGCTCTAGTTTATATTTACTGGTGTTGATCTAATGTAATATGTGTCTTGTTGAATAGTATCTGATGGAAGTTTTTCTTGTTAATTTTGTCTTGTTTTCTAAATCAGATCTGGAGGTACTTGGGACCATATGTCTTCTCTAATTTTGATACTAAAGAATAGTGTTGGATAGTTGGAATACCAACCAATATATGGGCCCATTTGGACATATTCGAATAACTTATATAGCTTAATATTATCTATTTATGTTTTAATTATGATTTTTTTGTCATGTTTTGATGGCTGTGTGGGACCAATGCTATGAAAGTTATCTGTCCCTGCACAACAATAGAAGCTTACTGCCTATACCCCACGTAACTTATTCATACATTTCAAACAAGAACTACATGTAGTGGCAGTCCCTCACAAAAGGGAAAGTGAATGTGGGATGCTAGTAGAGAGATGTAAAACATATTTTTTGATATTAGAGTAGTGCACTAAAAGTCTTAATTTATGGTATTTAGTTATAGTTATTCAATTTATATTTGAATTAGTAATAGTTTTTTTTTTGGATCTATCAATTCTTATTAATAATATATGTTAATGTTGTCAATGAGGATAACCAAGCCTAATGCATAATAGAAAATAAACTCTTAATTTCCCTCTGTAATTACCAATGCAACTGATCAGAATTTTTCATGTGTTCTATTGAACCAATAGCTAGCACCATGTTTTTGACTCAATCCTATATAGACATTATATCTCTCAATATATTATTCTAGTTAATGGAAATTTTATGCATATAATTATACTGAGTAAGATCTTTGTAATCTTGTTTCTCATTTGAATACATAGAATAGAGATGAAGGGTCTATACTCTTAACAAAAAATTTATGCATATAGTTATAATTAATAAGAACATTGTAACTCTTTTTTTATCTGAATATGCATAATGTGCAAAACACCAAATGTGATAGGGATTAGAAATTAGTACATAATGTAAATCGATTTTTTTTTTCTTGCATATTTATGCTTCTTTATGTTTCTAGTTTTTTGTTTATATTTTTCTAGTTGTATGTTTCTTAACCATTGTGGGGATAATATATTCAAATTCATTAGTTTTTTATAAAATTAACTTAATCATGATAATCAAGAAATTCATCTTAGACAGATTTGAATTCCTATCATGTGATTAATCTGCTACTTAAAAGCCAATGTTTTTGTTCAAACAATTTGTCTTATAAGGAAAAGAAGGCATAATGAAGTTTTGAAGTATACTAACTAACTGCTAAATAACTATTAGAAAAATAAATTTCAATCTTCTACTGAGAATTATGTTCCACAATTAACCCACTGTAATTTGTGATCTGCAGAAAAGTTGTCAAAATATTGTACTCTACTTTGGTCTCACACTATCATAAATGAATATGAATTTTGTTATCATTTCGTATGTTTGAGGTTGTAGGAGTAAATACATTGGACAACATCAAACCACTTTTGAACGCTATGGTCTAGCCCTGCCAGCTTTCAGAGACGGCTCTCTCTTTATGATTTAACTTGGTTTTTAGGTTGATTTTAGGCTAGTTATGACTACGCTTGGTTGTTTGTTTGATTTTGGTTAATTGCTTGATTGATCAGATCAAATCACTTTCCTTCCATTCGGCTATGGAGTCAAATAAAACTAGAATGTTGCAACAAAAGTTCAAAGGAGTAATCATAGGGAAAGCTAGCTCGATATACTAGATATTTTATATTAAATTATGGAATGGACAAAAGGTGTGATTTGGTAGGGATTGACAAGCATTTAAGAATTTCTCAATTAGAATTTCAGAATAAAACATATAGATTGTAAATGCAGTCCAAATAAGGTGTTCAAAAGCATATCCTCTTTTTCACATCTCCTGTTTTACAAGTAGATTTGAGATGAATAATATAAGAAGAATAACAATGAAAACACAATTACAATAGGAAAAACATCACCAGTATTTTGTAACACACGTATCCAGTGAAAAGTATTTTCATTAATGCTACTCCAGCAACGTGAAAAAGGTACAGTGCTTGATAGAAAGAGTTACAATGTTCAGGGACCAACCCTCAATACTTTGACAGAATGAAGTATTTAAACAAAAATTACAAAAAGATTACAATTCATTCCTTAGTGACATGGCATTCTATTATTGACTTCGAGCTAAAAGAAATTAAATAATGTGATCAAAAGGAATGAATCTGGTGAACTGATATGCACATCTGGAATTTCTTTCGAGGTAAACAATCACTAAATGGCCACTATTTGAGTGTTGCGCTACTAAGGCTAACCTATGTTTTTAATCCTGGAACTCACACAACTTATCCCACAACTCTTCATCTAGAATGGAATTTTTTTTTACGTAGCAATAGTGCTCATCTACCTTAGTATATTGAGAAAAAGTGGCTTTTACTAAAAACATGTGTTTTATCTCATGTTGATAAAAATCATGTTATTGATAAATCCATAAAAAACTCTCCTTGTCATAGTACCTTTGATGTGGGAAGACTTAGCCATATCCTTTGCAATCTCTTGAAGCTTCTTCTTGAAATCTTCTCTGGTTATCACTTTGTCACTAATAGCAAATAAAGAAGGTATACCTTTCTTGTTCAGTGCATCTATTCTAGTGAAAAACCTCTTAAATGTTGCCTCCAGTGTGTGACATTTATCCACTAGTTGTACAACCAAGTTCTTCTTTGTTAGAAAATTATTTACTTCTAAGATCATTTTTTCTATGTCATCTACTCCCAAATCATCCAACTCATATCTGTTTTTGGAATTGAGGAACCTTATGATTCAATTAGCTATGTCAGGAATTTCTCCCAATTCAACATTAATAGTGGAAATGGTTTGCTTGGATTTCTCCACTAAGTCCTTCTATTCAAATATAATCTAGACACATGGCCATATTTCATCTATTTCTTCAATGATATTATTCCATATAAGCTCTTTGTCTTGGGCCAATGTATAACAAATAGAAGACTCTGTTGATGATATCCTCCATACCTCTATCTAATTTTGAGCTCTCTATAGCTCTGCTACATGAAAATTCTCACTCTTTGTCTAATGATCTTGTAGAATATTGACTTGAGCCTGCAATATTTTGATCTCTTCAGTCTAGAGAGACATGTTTTGGAATGCATTTACTAACTAATCTATGACAACCCAGGTGCTTTTGGTAGAAGAGGTGGTTGTAGGAATGGTTGTGATAGGGAATGCTTCCAAAGGGACAATAGCCATTTTTGCAACTTGCTCCTTTTCTTTAATCATCTTTTCCATCTTTGTCTCTATTTGCTTCAACTGTGCACTTTGCTCCATGATGAGCTTCATCATGTATGCCTTTACTGTCTCTATTTCTTTAGTGTCCTTGGCCAGAGGGTCCTCTGTAGCTGGTAACTTCAATTTCTTCCCTCATGCTGCTATGTCTAAATTCTTTTTCCTTACAAGCTATTTTACATCATTGATGTTTGCAGGGTCATAACCTACTTTGATTGCCAAGTCCTCCAAAGTTTTGATCCCAGTGTCTTTGGCAAGTTCAGAGACTTTTTCCATCTTCAATTGCAATTGAAGATTTGCTAATGTATCCTGCACTTTAGATGAACTCATAGTAGTGTTAGTGACATTATATAAAATCATTTCCGCAATCTTCTTATGCATCCCCATTTGGTGAATGGGATGTATGTCTTTGAAATCAAACTCAAATGTTGTCTTCGTCTAGTATAATGATGCATTGGGCTCGGGAATCTGTGCTTCAAGAAATGCCATCTGCATTTTTTTTTCTCTGAATCAAACACTGACAGCAACCTGGTTTGAGAACTGGAAGTCCTCTTCTACAACTAATTGTAGGTTTTGATCTTAAAGACCTCATTCCTCACATTAATTATTCTAAAAATATCCAATATACTCTTTTCTATCTCCCCTGTGGTAAATGTGCTAATCTACATAACCTATTGCTGATCTTTTGAAGACGTGGTGGTAGTGGGAGACACTATGGTCTAATCATGCACTAATGACGAAACTTATGTCTCATTAGCAGTGAGAATGTTGTCCATCAATCAAGCCTTGTTAAGGCTTATTTTTGAACTGAGTTTGGCCTTCTTCCTATACATGATTTTGAAACCTTCACTAAAAATTTCAGTCCCTGAAGGGGACTCTTATTCTTTGCTTCTCTTTGTTGTTTTCTCCTACATGGTAGGAGTCTGTAATGTGGAGGATAACACCAGCTGCTCCTCTACCTATTGTAGGGTGTTCTCAGTCCATTCTAGCTAGTTTTTATATTTTTCTATCTTTGGTCTTGTTGCATGAAAATAAGCAGCGGATTTGTTTTCTACTCTTAACTTAGAAATAACCCCCAATGGATCATATGACTAGGTGAATCTAAGGCTGAACTGCAAATCTTTCAGTAGCATATCTGGTTCCTCTCTTGCTTCCCCGTTGTTCTAAATGAAAGGCCCTATCTGTGTTTTAATTTTGAATTGGGACTTCTTCTTAGCATATATAAAGTGGATCTCATCCATATTAAGCATTTTCCTCTTGTACTCTAGAGAAACAATCCTCATTGGTAGGAATTTAGGGAACTTGTAAGGTGTAAACTCACACCCAAATATTCTCAATTCTGTATAATTCTGATAGAGGTACCAATCCCCTATCTGGATTTGGTCTGATAGTTGCAAAACCTTTGTAATTTCCTCACCAATCCTTAGTTTTGTCCTGCTGCCTAAGAGACTGATTGTTAGATGCACAAACATCTCTATGAACTGTTTGTAAGAGTATTCTTTTTGTTCCTTCACCACTAGTGTAATCCAGAAAATGACTGACTATTGATTTCCTTCTTCATCTATCCTTTTTAAGGCAAGCTTGATGTTTTCTCCTTGAAAATATAAGAACATATAAACTAACAAAGAAGCATAATTGAATACCTCCTCAGTCGAGATAGAATCTGCAAGAAAATTGCTAAAGTTAAACATGGTGGAGGGCTTGGAATCAACAGAGAAAATGGAAATAAATCATATGATGGCCACATCTACCCACTGATATTAGTAAGAGCTAAGGAGGTATGAGATGACTGTGATAATTTTCTTGGCTCTCTCAGGGAAAATAGATGAGGTATGGGGAGGAATTTTATTTGGCAATGGAGCATCCTCTATTAAGAAAAGATCAAGGGTTTTGGCCCTCTTAGCAAAATCCAATTTCTAGTACAATTCAACAAGTGCTTCATAGGAAAAGGGGGTGGCGTTCTCTACTGTACGGTCTTGCATCATCTGGTTTATAGCTTCAGGAGTGATAGTGAACATAATTTATCCAGTGTGGGCAATGACAACTCTTTGTCTTAGCAAATAACATGTATGAGACTTCCTAACAAATTCTAGGGTGTTATGGGTGCGGGGAAAAATATAGTGGGGAAATTCGACTCCCACAGTTGAATGTCATCAGATTTGTCTATATATTTGTCCTCGAACCAACAATACATCTCAAAGAGTTCAAATTCATATAAATTCTCTATTTGCTAAAGGGATATGGTGGAAATCAATGGGAGGATAGATCAGAGGACTCACAGGTTCCTCTGGTCCCTTGCCTTTTGCAGGCATATTTGGGTAAGGCTATAGAGATTCGTGAAAACTGGATTTCAGGTTTAAGTACATAGAGAGGACTTAGGATTGTGGAACGAAAACAGAGGTAATAGCCTGGAATTGATTGAACGAGAAATGTTCCCAACCCGGTGAAGTGTTTCTAATTCGAAATGGTACACCCATAATAGAGTGATAATATTGGCAATGTAAAAACTCAGTAACCGGTTTATGATCAAGAGGAGATATTATATAAGACTTTGGTTTTATTGTTGATGGTGGTGTGGGTCCATTGAATTAACAGTTAAGTGAATTGATTGCTTCACGTATTAATTTTTCATAGAGTGGAGGTGAATGGTTGAGTCAACCGGAAAATCATGTGGTAGAAGGTGAGTGGCGGGAGCGCAACAAATAGAGGAGTGGTTTCGGGAGGTGGAGAAAGTGCTTTTTTTTAGGGGGGAGGTAGTTAACGGTTTCGCCGGGGGGGTGTGAAATAATGTAGTGCTGACACAATGCAAATGGTGTGGTTTTGAATACCACCCATTTCAGACCCCCCTTCCCTGATGGTAAAGTTTGGATGGCAAGCGGGCTGAAATACATGGTGGTTCCTTGTATCTTGGAAGGTGGGCGCAAATGAGGGGAGAGGTGGCAAAGTGTTAATGTAATGCAACAGGACACTTAGTGGTGTTGGAGAAAATTAATTTAGTGCATAATGGGGGAATAGTGGGGTGTATGGCGGGGTAACAATACTTAGGAATAGATGGGTGGATCAAAATATGAGCGGAGGGGTGGCTTTGGTGGATTAAAACATAGAAATAGGGGATTAATACGCCAAAAATTAATTGATATATTAAAGTCTAGAATAAAACTTGAATCCTTTGTATTTTTCTTCTGCACATGAAAATAATACTTGACATTTGACTTTAGGACAAAATCTTCATGCTTTTCCTCTAACCACCATAGTGCTTCTACCTACCCAAAACATGCCATTCTTTTTCTAAGCTAACATTTTCTATTCTTGCTTTGCATGGTGAACTTAAGCTAACAGAACCAAATCATTTTTCTTTTATGAAAATATACCTTATCCTATCACTTATTTCACCATTGTCTCAAATGAAGCTGCTAAGTCAATTTTATTTCTTCCTAGCTACTTATTTACAAAGTTTAAACTGTTTGCTAAACCTTCATTCACTAATTTATTTAACAAAAATTTAAATGTGTTGAGTCTTTATTAAACTATATGGAAGGAAGAGAATTTTAATCATTGTGGCATTCCAGAACAATTTGCACACAATCCTTATTTGGAAATGGAATAAAATATCTAACTTATCGGTACTAGCACTGGGACTTGCAACACTTTTAGTCTTATTTTCTATTTTTCTTTGGTGGGGTCCATATACATTTTTTTCTAACATACCCTCTTTTCATTTTCTTTTTCTAATTTTTTGAGATCATTTAATATTAAAATTTATGTAAAATATAAAAGTACAGATACAAAATACTCAATCACCTTGAGATCCTATAATTTATAGGACCCTATAAAATTTCATGTTGGCACTGTCAACATAATGATAAAATAGTAATTTTTGAGATTCAATCGAGATTAATTTATGCAAATAATTTAAAATATCTATATTTTTAACTTACAAATTAGAAGTATTTGTGTAAATATAATTTGTTTTGTATTTTACACATGGAGAAAAGCCCATTGACCACACATAATACTTCTTTTTTCCTTCCATGATAAGTGATATTATTATTGTTGGTCATGAAACTTGAATTGGTTAACAACGAACAAATCATAAGCTTGCAATCACTAAATAATATAAGGGTTCTAACACTAGTAGAAAATGATTAAATTAGTGACTAGGTGACTAAAAAATTTAGTCACCATAGCTTTTCTAATTAAAATAGTACCAAAATGAGCAACCCTAAGTGACCCAATTTAAAACGACTACAATAAATGGTTAATTTAGTCTCGAGTTAAAATATATGACGAGCTATTAAGGGATACAACTGAAAATGACTAACATGAATGACAAATTTAGTATAAGAATAAAAATATGAGTACCTAGCAAGTACTACAATAATATGAATTAGTTGTTTATGACAAGGGATCAATAAGCAACTGCTAGTAATCGTGTCCTCCATGTTGGTCTAATAGTAAACAACCAACACTTCATGTGAAAAACATATTTGATGAGTAGTTGTGTCTCTTCAAAGGTTTATCATGGTGGTCATCTCTCTACTCAAAAAAAATATATCATGTGGACAAAAGACTTATGGTTACCGGTTTTATTTTTTTGACAAGGATATGAAAGAATAACATTGTCTAGAGTTTGTTTACTCTTCGTCAAAACTATGCCCTGCTCTAATCTGAAACTCCATGACCCTTTCTCTGCTTGCAATTTTTGTGTGGGCCTATAGGGTTTCTGTAGTGTTCACCTCCTTTCACATGGTAACGATGTTATAATTTCCTCTTTAATATTTTGACTCGTCGAAATAAAATAAAATTTTAAAAAATAAAAACATAAAATCGATAACTATAATTATAATTAATAACTAAATCAATCTAGATCCATCTTAACTCTAGATATACCAAGAGCCTAGAGGTAGGAATCAAATATCTTGAGGTAAAAACCTCTTTTAGTGTGAAAAAATATTAGACCGCTCTAGGAATTTGGTAAATCTGAATTTCAAATGGATCTAGACCAGTCATATAGAATGAAAAAATTGAAAGAAAAAAAATGAGAAGAAAAGTGGCCTACTAAACATGATTCTAAATTTATTTTTGTTGGACACCTAATCCTCAGTGGGTTAGTGTGGAAGCCGAATAGACAAAATGAGTCCAAGAGACCTTGGGATGTGAAACCCAACGGTCACAACATGTACTATAAATGTAAATCATTTGTTAATAAAAATTGTACTCTCATGATTTATCCTTTAGATTATTCTTGCTGCCCATGTGTGTTTAACATGGTATCAAAGCAGGCATATTCCTACCCTACATAATTTCTTTGACGCATTTGTTTTATGGTCTTTATGGGCAGGTCCTATTTTTAGTATTTCTACCTTTGTAACTCCTTGTATCAGTTTTTCTGCCATATTTTCTCTCTGCGCCCTCTGCTCTCCTTAGGTTGTGCATAATTTTCCTTTTGCACTCTTTGCCCTCTCTGCATAACCAATGTCTTCCATATTCCACATATTCTGACCTACCTCCTCCGCAGTCGCTACCACCATCTAAATGCTACATTATCTGCGTGGCTTCTGCCATAATCATCATCTGCCATCTTCTGTGCATAATCATCGTGGCTTCTAGAATTGAATGTGTGTTTTTCTTGCTACATAAATTTAGAGACCAGTCCGTCCTCCAATGGTTCTTGTTAGTGGTCTCGCTGGAATTGCTGGAAATTTAGTGGTATTTTTACTATCTTGATATCAGAGCACCTCTTTTCTGCTTGGTCCACTTCGGCCTCCACTTCTTGAAATTGAGCTTTCGTACTAGTTGTCTCTGGCTTTTAAGACTCTAGTCTTCCAATATCTATATTCATATTCATATTTGTGTCTTCCATATTTCTGATTTAGTGAGCTCACTACTAAAAGACCTGGAGAGTTTTTGTTTCGACTGTTTTTGATATATTTCACATTTGGATCTCAATAAAGGAAAAAGGATGGTGTTGTATATATTTTTGTTGTGATACCTTGTTCGAATGATGAATGATGCTCTCTGTTTGTTGACCTGTAATTTAACACTATAGAAATTGTTGAAGGTGTTAGGTGGAAATAGTTTAGATCAGTCTGTATGTAAGGCCTATATTAGAGTACCGGCAAGGGTCTACATCACTCGGTGTAAGTGTGTGCATAGCCCGCTGTAAGAAAAGGTGTGGCTGTTGGGATACGAGCCCAAGTCTCTCGCTGCTCAACCCTCGACCCTCCACACTGCGTTTCTGCTCCAATTGATATGCTGTGGGTTGGTTAGTTTATCTCTCCGATCAAATTCCAGCAACTTATGAGATGGTTTCTCCAAATTTGCCATATATAAAAGTTATAGAAGATCTAACTGATGAAGTATTTTTTTCTCACGTGGAAGGTGTCATGGTATTACAAAAATATTAACAGTTAGTTTCTATCACTGCCTTTGCACTCTGATCATCAAATTTCTTCGTGGTTTCTGACTCTTCACAAGCACTGCTCCCATAATCAACATTCACAACTGTATGTAGAGAACTAGCCATTGAAAACACTAAGACCAATAGGAGCAACAACAACACCACAATTGGCAATGTTCCAGACTGTTCCACTTTGAAATCAAGATCAAGAAGTCTAACTCCACATGTTGTTGACTTCATGGAGGTATGAATCATGAGAAGAATTTGTTGAGTGGACATGGTGGGGTTTTCCTTTCCACTTCCTACAAGGCGTCCACCAATTTTGAATTTGTTGAGATGGATCTATTGTGGCTATGAAGAGTAAGGGCTGATGTGAAGGATCAGGAAATTGGTTTCCGAAACTATTTCCAGCCTTTGCACCATCGTTTTTGTAAATCTATTTCGTTTCATATTACTGTGTGGAAAATAATTGTGTTGGTCGTCCGTCTGTTTCAGTCTGATGTAGGATTGTTGTACAATCGAGCAATATTTCATAGATCTACAAATCAAATTGTTAATGACTAGCTAGGGAAATTATGTGGGGACACTCGTCTCTGTTTATGTGCATAATATCATAGTTGATTGTAGTGAAAAATTGTTGGTCCTCAGATATACTAAAAATTAATGTGCCTGTTAGCCTTTTATGATGAGTACGAATTTCCAAATAGGGCACACCTGGAGAGACTAGTTATTCATTGTTAAATAGTTGGCAAGAGTTCATGGGCACCTGAATATAGTCAGCCACCTCTTGCAACAATGTGGGCATGCCTAGACCCCGTCCACCTGGCACAAGACTCTAAAGCATATGAAGTTCGAGTCTCCTCTTGCTACTTAGTTAAAGATTTTATTTTAATGAAAACAACGCTATGAACAAAACCTTGGCCTCTCTGGTGGCACGTGATTTTCCCTATTGTTGATTCTTTGACACGTAAACAATATCGAAGCTTTTGTCATTCAAAGGTGAAAGGCAGAACTTATCGGTTGTTGTTGGACCTTCATTTGCTTTTTTTTGGACCTCTGAGACTTCAACTTTGCTTTTGTCGGGAGTATCAGTGAGCAAGCACAGCCATTGGTGGGAGCAGAGGTTCATTTTCATTCGACCCATTTGCAATTTCTGTATTATGGGGTCATTAAGTATCTATGGTGGAACTGTGAAACATTATTAATACCAAATAGATTGTGGAAGATTGTGCATGCTTCATTGGTATCTTTCTACAAAGACTGTAATTTGGTATGGGCATGTTGGCTCACATATATGATGCATGGTTGGTGTGTGGCTGCTATTTAAATCATTGAAACATATAAAGTCAAATTAAAATGTTATTTTGGAGATAATTGTAGAAATATTTCCTATTTTTTTTACTATTTTGGGCCCATCTCCACTTCTATCTCTAGGGATTTATTTCTAGTTGAAATCCTTTGAGGTCTTCATTTTTGTTGAGATAATGGCTAGAATAAATAATTTTTTAGAGCTATTGAGCACATTAATGTTGTCTACTGTTGAAGACATGGTGAAGTTCATCAAGGACACTCTCTTTGACATCCAAACCTATCCACAAAATGCACAAAAGAAAATTGATTTTTTCCATCTCGAAACTCAGCTATAGCAAGAAGAATTAAAACAGAGGAGTCATCATTCTAACCCTGTTTCTATTCAGAACAATGAAACAAACTCCCATAAACAACAAGACAATATTGTTGAAGTTCATTCAGATCTAGTGCCTAATAAAGCAATAGTTGTACGTCCAAATGTAGAAACTCATTCTGCACTTTCCAAGCCCATCATCAGACCTTGGGAACAACTTGTCCACAACAAGCACAAAACTGGTCTTGGATATGACAAGGACTTTTCCTTTCATATTCTATAATACTCAAAGCCCATTCAGTTTTAGAGTGATGGATTCATTCATGACAGTTCACCTGCTCCTCATGATAGTTAACCACCAGTTGTTCCAGATTCTACCCCTCTTCCACACAACAACAACAATAATAGATCATGAAATGCCAACACTGTGACCAAGTTGGCCATTTGAAAGATCATTGTTTTGATCTTCATCCATGTAAGCACTTTCATAAAACCAACCATTCTTCACACAGATTCTTCAGAAAAAAATGTCCTACAAGAACAAAGATTCATCTTGGATGGATCGCTTCTTGGCAATGGGCATCAATAGTCAAGAAGATATTCCAAACGCATGTCATAACTTGTTCTAGATTATTGAACAGTCTTGTAGTTGAGTTTTCTGGATCATCTCACCTTGTATATGATAGGGGGGGGAAATGACGATCATCTACAAGCTTCAAAGTCACATCAAACAAACTTGAGCCACAGCCTGTCCCACCAAATTTAGAGTTGTCGCTAGAGAGAAAGATGCCACTGAGCATGCCTTCAGTTGGTAATTTGGGACACTTCCTCTAGCAAAATACTTCATCTTCTCGCCAGTTTTGGAAGAGTTTGAGCTATTGCATTAAGCATTCCAGAGTTGTTGGTCATCCTTAAACCATCACAGCTTGAGACTTCCCTTTTCAAGTTGAAGTTCTCCCTTTTATGCGGGGTAAGACCTCCATTTCATGGTTTAAGGTTTCCCTCTTCAAAAAAATAGGAGCACTTCCTCTAGCAAAAGACTTCAGTTTCTTGCTAATTTTGGAAGAGTTCCAGGAACTACACTAAGCATTCAAGTGTTGGTGGTCATCCTTAAACCACTGCCCTTTATACCAACATTTCAGAGAGCACATTCAGCCTAGTGGTGCCATGCATTTTTGCACATTTTGTATTACAACTCTCTTCTTGGTCTCATACATAACCCTTCAGATTAAGCGGGGGAATGTTGGACATGTAATCCTCAATGGGTTAGTGTGGAAGTCGAATAAACAAAAGGAATCCAGGAAACCTTGGGATGTGAAACCCAATGGTCACAACATGTACTATAAATGTAAATCATTTGTTAATAAAATTGTACTCTCATGATTTATCCTTCAGATAATTCTTGTTGCCCATGCGTGTTTAACAATTTTGAAAATATTAAAATATTTATAATATTGGAATAAATTTAAAATAGATTAAAATATTTATTATATTCCAATATCTTTCCTTACATTATGATAATTTTTTTGACCCTTCCCATTAAAATGCTTTCACTCGTCTGAATATCATTTTCCCACTCTATTTAAATTTGAATAAGGTATTATCCATGGAGGATTGGAGGTAAAACAAGACATAGATCACATTCAGTTTCCAGCATAGCAAGTAAAGCCTTGTTGCACAGTGATTGTCAGAGCTAGTAGTGGCCCTACATATGTTGTTGGTTGTTGGAATAAGGTGGATAAAGAGAAACTCAATGCGAGGAAGTCTCATGGGTTGAAAGATATAGTTTTGTGAGAGTCACAAGCACGATACCTAATTCATGAGGAAATGGGAGAAACACATGAACATAGAGAAGCATAACTTATTTGGATTATCTGAATCCATCACAAATAAACTTTATTCAGTATACAATCATAAATTAAATGCAACAATTCCTATATGAAGGGTAAGATTTTCTTCAAATTTTAATTATCATGTTATGATGTAGATCCGGAAACCACAATGCACTTTGTTTCTCTATAATTTCATGTAAACTCCCAATAAAAAGGTGCCATGTTTAGTGACCCTCTAACTTGGTAACTGAATTAAAAAATTGTAACAGAAATGGATGGCCATCAGCTTAACAGGAGAGAGGTCAGGGAATATGGTAGATAGTAGAAGCCGAGGGTAGGGCCGCTGAGCATGAGAGGATGAAATAAGAATACCCAAAGATTGATTTCCCCTTGAGTGCCAGAACCTGTTTTTGTGGCTTGCTACAAGGCCATGGCCACATCGAGGGAGTTTTACAAACCAAATATCATGACACGATTCAAGGAAACCATTGGAATAGACTTGACTTTCACAGTGCCCTTGAGGTATTGCACTAAATTATTTATGTCTTTAAATAGTTATAGGAGTTATCATCCAGGAATACTTCACAAAGTAGAAGGTACTGCATGAATATGCACATTGATTCCAGTGAAAATGAATGATTATAGATTACAACAAAACAAGCTACAAGGATGTTTCCTTTATGCGTCACAAATAACTGGTTTGAGTGTAGTGCATAAAATGATGGATGTGATAGAGACAGTAGGGTCAACATTACATTTCTTTAATATTTTAGTTTTAAGTAAAGTTCACTCTTGGTCTAGAGCAAGGATACTTAATGGACATTTCCCTGTATGTAAGTTGATATGTGTGGATGTTAAAAAATGATGGAGCATGGTTTCTGGGATTATCTACAAAGTAGAGGACATTACACTACTATGGACTCAGAATTTTTTTTGGGTGTTGTTAGTCCCCACTAGCTTTAGTTGTCCTTGAGTACCTCCTTAATGTATCGAATTTGTGTGTGCACTCCTTTTTGAAGATGCTTCCTCTCCTATGATGTGAGGTAATCACCACTGCACATGTTCAATGTGTCCATTATAGCTACATGCTACTATTTTGAACTCCTCCATGGTGCAAATAACATGCAATCCTAGGAATCTATTTGAGAATGTAGATTGCATGCTATAGAGGGGGGCTTGGGTTAGTGAGGAAAACGTATATAAATTTATAGAAGGTCACAAATTTGGGATATGACACCATGATGGGGATTAAAAAATATGTTATACCACTTTATTCAATAGATCCAAGATCAAATCCTAGAAAAATGCAACCTATCCTTAGAATGTAAAGGGGAATTATATTTTATGTGCTTTGCTACAACACTGAGAGAATTTGACATGAGGTCTAGTAGGTCTTAGAATATTGTTATCTTTGTATTTGACCTCCCTAATTAGTTTCTCCTATTCACTGCTATGATGTGTTTAAATTTCAAGTTCTAGCAATTACATCAATTCTTTCTCATGATTTTGTTCATTCTCTTGTATATAAACACCAATTCATCCAACAATTTATTTATTTGTTGCTTTAACTTCTTATTTTTTTTGTCAGTCAAAGTAACTGTATTATATTATCAAATTTTTGAAAACAGTGTACATCAATGGTTGAATTGTATACATCATTGCTTCCATAAAAGGAAAAATAACAAAGAGCTAACAACAAAGCTGGTTTGAACAAGATTGAGTGTGTAGGGAAGCTAAGACAACCAGTGTATTTGGTTGTTTCCAAAACAAAAGTAGCACAAGAAGATGATTTTCTAGAATTACACATTATGGAGGAGGGTTAGCAGGAAACAATGGGAAATAGTGGTGGGGATACCAAGAATGCTACCCTTTCATGTCTGTGGTAGTCAATATCCTCTACCTGGGTCTCCAATGCACTGCAGTGATCATTTGTTCACCGAAGCTATTGTCGAAGGCCATCTAGAGAGTCCAAGAGTTCATTCTACATGTGTTGGAGGTCATTCATGTAGGCTACCAATTCATTTTGATCATTGTATCACTTCTCCCTCAAAGTTTCCATGCTCAGATGGAGAGTTGTCAGTTGTGATACTATGGAGTCCAAGTTAGTTGAGGCCTCTATGTGGCTGTGAGAGTGATATGGGGATATGACTACCTCTACATCAGAGTAGTAGCTCTCGGTTGACTCCGAGCCCAAGCTAGGTATTTTCTATGACGGTTGATTCTCCATAAGGTGATTGGCTCCTCCTTTGCGGGCACAGCCTTACTGTCGCTGCAAACAGTCATCTCCTCATCTCTCCGTTACACAAACCTGGCTTCCCTGAGAATCCCAACACACCAATCGAATATGAACCAAACATAGAAAAGCACAACTTACCTCCCCTACATCGAAGTTCTCTGATTTCCTAGTGCAATTCCTATGCACCTCCCCACGGTCTGTCGACAAGCTAGGTGGCACGTTATAGGTCACGAAGCTAGACTAGCCACTCCTGGAGGAGAGCCATGCCCCACTTTATCTACCTAATTACTACTCGAGGAGTAATTCTTTTTCGGAAGAAGACCTAGAGTGTTGTAGGTGAAGCAAAATCCCACCACCCACTCAAACCATCCCTGGTACTACAAGTCTTGTTGATGTATTTTGTCATGTGCTCTCATAGATTCCATGGCCAAAGATATTGCTAGTTGTCATCCCCCACATACCCTTTAACCCTGAACGCATCCTATACCATCCCCCCAAGCCTCCCTCTAAGCCATGGTGCCAATATGTCGTTGCTCTCCCTCACCCAACACTCCCTCCTCATCGCCGACCCACTACAAATGACCACCCTTCTCCATCCTTCCTACATTAAGTAATACTCGCGGGAGAGCTAAAATCCCAATAGCCATTAAGTTGTGCATGTTGCACATGGAGACACAACTAGCTCCATGCTACAACCCACAGCCACCTGTCGCCTTGATTAGACACCCCATCAGGGTCTTCTAGATCCTTACGTATTGGTTTTTGGGCACCTTGCATTTACCCAGGGTCTAGGTCTACTTTGGTATGAAGATGTGACCAAGCCACCCTTAAGCTTTTGTGCAACGAGTTTTCCCCATAGTTGGGCAACTAGTCTGTGACTTTATTGCCTTCTCATAATACATGATTTGTACTAATGTATTCGAAGTTTTTCAAGGCTTGCTGGATGCAACAAAGTTGATATTCCAGTCTCCAACTCCTAGCCATCTTCTCGGGGGGAGATCCATTGATAATCCTTTGTGCCATATCTATGATAAGGCATGAGTCCCCCACTATTCTAATTCTTCGATATCGAAGGGGGGGGGGCAAGCCTGAAGCCAACTTCCAATCTGGTCAGCTCAACCATGTTATTCACAATAATACCGAAAAAGATAGAGTAAGCCACCCCTAGGTACCCTACTAAGTCTCGAATGGTGTCATAAAAAATGACAAGTTCTAGATTACCCTTGGAATCCCCATACAAAGTAATATGGAGGTAGCTATCATGGGGGGGGGGGGGGGGGGGGGGGGAAGGAATGAAGAAGGGGAGTGAGAAGGGGGCGATTGCAAGATACACGTGCTAGGGTAGATTAAAGCGAACAAGGGGATTAGATGGGAAACAATCCGACCTTTCGATGGGTCACAGTTCTAGTGATCAGGGGACCATGATTTATAAAGGATGGATTCCTAGATTCTCGACATCGTCAGGCTCCATATGTGCACATTGAAGGGCATTTATCCATTGAATAGTGCCGAGTTCCTTTATTTCCAAGCGTTGCACAAAAGTGTACCTAAGCTTAACCACCAAGCCCAATCCACCACTAGATTTGAGAATCGATTATTCCGCCAATTATTAAGGAGATCACGGATGTCATATGGATGTCTATCTATTGGGTTGCACTGGTCGGAGGCATGATTCTAAACTTCACATGTTATGGGGTAGTCTTTAAAGAGATGGGAAAGGGATTCTTCCATCTTCTTCCACATGATACATATTGACGGGTTAGCAAAACCCCATTTATAAAGGTGGTCCTAGGTAAGAATAAGCTTGTGGGCCACTAGCCATATGAAGTGCAAATCCTTGGGCTACAGATTGCCTCTCCAAATGTGTCATCATTATCCCGAATGGGATAGGATAATTTCACTTAAAAGGATCCTATCATAGAACGACCCAATATTAGTTTTTCCATATCCTGGGATATATGGACCCGAATTTGATAAATAAAAGTCCCCCAGCATGCACTAACCTCCTGTGAGATTTCTCTTGTCCAATCAGCACTAGATTTCGATATCTGCCATCCATGGTCATCCACATCTTCTATATAGTAATCTTCTACTCGGAGGGTCAATATTGAGTGGAAGAGGGGCATTAGGTCAAAAAGTGATTGATCTTGAGCAAGTATGGGGAGTTTCTATGAGGAGTCCTACCAGAAGAGGGAGGATTTTCCATTCCTTACTTCCAAGAAGAGTTAGTCTCGAATTAGATCACTCTTATTATTAATGTGATTCCATATTCTACATCTAGTACTTGTACGAGGTCTACCAAGGAAGGCTTCCTATGATTTTCGTTTTCCATATTTTTGAGACTAGATCATATTATATATTTCATTTCCCCATTGTCTCCACCTCCACTATATATTTTCTCTGAGGGTGTCACTCAAGAAATATGGATCATGGAAATTGATCCCTCCCATGGTCTTTAGGATATAAAGTTTATGCCAGGCTACTAATGGCCACTTTTATTCCATGGTTTCCCTACTCCAAAGGAATCTTATAAATGTAGTATCTAGCTTGGAATAGATGCACTTAGGGGCTGGGAGAGAAGATAATTGATATAATTTCATAACTTGCAAAATAGATATCACAAGGGTGGCCCTGCCTTCTAGGTTGAGAACATGTAAGGTCCAGGTCGATAGATTTTTTGAGAGCTTAGTGTAAAGATATTTCCAGGAGGAAATTCAGAGGGGATTGATGATAAGGGGGACCCCAAATATTCAAAAGGGAGAGATCCAATTGAAAAACCTAGCGCTTGGGCAAGACAAGCTTGGATAGACCTGGGAGTGTGAAAGAAATAGATACTCGATTTATCCTTATTCAAGAGAATGCCTTTAGAATCTTCGAAGTCCACTAGAATATTGTTCATCTAAATCACCTCTCAAATGGTCACGTTCCCAAACAAGAAGTTGTCATCCACAAACTGCTAGTGAGTCATATAGACATTGGTTCCATGAATGTGGATGCCACTCAATAAGCTCCATTGTTTTTTACCTTGATGACTTTTCCCAAACCTTCTACCACTATGATGAAGAGGAAGGGGGATATGGGGTCCCCTTCGTGGAGGCCACGGGAAGGTGTAAAGGTTGGTAAAGGAGAGCCATTAAAAAATATGAAGAAGAAAGATGTTGATATCAAGGATGACCCAGTGAACCAAATCGTCTATGAATCTGAAGGCATTGATGATTACCAATAAATAATCCCATTTCAATGGACCATAAGCATTTGATAGATCTAGTTTAAGAAGAATTCCTTTTGTTTGTGGGACTTTAGAGAATGAATGGTCTCATGTGTTGAGAGAATCCCATCCAAAATTTGGTGGCCATCTACGAAATATCCTTCTTCTTTACTGATTATGTGGTATAGTATGGGCTTCAAACATCTAACCAAGATCATGGAGAGGATTTTTTAAATGAAGTTGTAGAGGGTGATGGGTCGGAAGTCATTGGGGGCTAAGGAAACTTGGAATTTTGGAATGAGGGTGAGGAAGGTGGAGTTCAAGCCCGACCAGATGCCCGGAAGGTGATGCAATTCCTCCACCAAGTCCCATATCTCATGCCCTAGAAAAGGCCAACCTTCTTTGAAAAATTCAATGGTGAATCTGTATGGGCCAGGGGATTTATTGATAGACAGGGCTTTGACAACTTCTTCCACTTTGGCAAACATGATGGGGTTGAGAAGGGATTCATTTTGGGACGGGGTAACTAGGGAAGGGATATGGTTCATTACTGTCTGAATTGGTCTAGACCTATCATACTCTTCATCTTGTAATAGGTCTAAATGATAGGCTTTGAGTTCCCTTTCGATGTCGTCCTATCATCCATAGTGCCTTCCTGTGGACCCTTGCAGATGGGTGATGTGATTTCATTGGTGGTGATTAATCATGGGCATGTGGAAGAACTTAGTATTGTGCTCTCCCTCACGGTGCCATTTTATCCTTGATTTCTAATTTCCAAAGATCTCTTCTTATTGTCCTTTCTACATATTCTAGGCGGGATTCTAGTTTGTTCCTCTCCTCCAAAATATTCCCAAATTCTTCCCGATTCTAGATTTTTATTTTGATCTTCAGCGCCTAGATTTTCTTTTGGAAGGATTACATCTTGTTACCTAGTGGATTAACCATAGATTTCCACTAGGTTTCTAGATTCTCCACGAACTAAGGATGTCTTAGCCAAACGATTTCAAAGCATAAGGTATTATGCCAAGGAGAAACCATAGAGGTGATATCCAGACTGACTAGACACTGATCTAAGCCAAGAGAAGGGAGATCTCTATTTCTACTTGAGGGTCCTGAGGGATGTAGTACTCAAATAACAGGAAGCGATCCAGATGACTAGCCACCTGATCCTTCCCTCCTCTCCTATTTTTCCATGTATGGAGGTTGTGCCTTGGGAGAATGTCCACCAAGTGTAGTTTTTCAATAGCATCATTAAATTCTGAGGAAGAAGGATCCAACCTCATAGGACCTCGTCTTTTTTCATCCACATTGTGGATCAAATTGAAATCTTGTTCTATGATCCAACCCTCACCTTCCCATGAATTGCCTAATCCTCGTAACTAGCAAAGAAAAAGGCCTTTCTCTCAATGGTTAGAAGGGACATACACCACAGTGAAGATCATATAGTTTTATTTTCCCACCAGTGTACAGGATGCTAACAAAGATAATTGGTATCGAACCCAATCCATGAGAATGAACTTGTCTGGGTCCCGAAGAATAGCCAGGCTACCCGCAATTATGACCGCATCTATGGAGATGACCTGATAATTCTTCTAACATATCTAGATATTCTCTATGAGTTTCTTATCATTTATTTTGGTTTATTGTATGAAGAATATAATAGGCTTATGCTTAACTATATTTTCCTTCAGGGATCAGATCTTACCTGGGTTGTTGAGGCCCCTGATGTTCCAAGAAATAATATTCATGAGAAACCTGAAGCAGACCTGGGAAAGTAATATTTCAATTGTTCTATTTCTCCTTAATTCAACAAAAATTCCCCTACTTGTCACGAATCATTTCTTTGGTCAATTTCCTACCTTTATTTCCTATCCTCGAGCTGTCGGGTTCAATGATGGAGAGGGTGAGATGGTTGTTATCTTTCCCTGTGCCCCATAGATCTGGATCTTTCTTCCTCGACCTAGCCACCCACTGGGAGTAGAGATGACTGATGTGCAAGATCTAGCTTCTTGGTATGTCTTTAGCATGTACATTGATCCAAGCTTTGAATATATCCAATATTTTCTACTCTTTAGCTCCTAACCTATTATTCCTCTCTTCTACTTCCAAGATATTTCTTGTGTGGGTAAGGACATATTTAATCATTTCATCATCCTCCAAATGTTATAGAATATTAGGTTTTGTTCCAATCTTTTCCCCTAGGGAGAGCGGCTTCTTACCAACTTCCGTGGATTGGGAGATCTCCTTCGAAGATGAGGGAATTTCTTCGTCGATCTACTCCTACTCAAGGTCCAAGTTTGCTACCACATAGAAAGGGTTGATGGGGCTAGGAGCCGATATGGGTTTCTGGTTAATGGTGGCTGAATTGGACTAATCTTTCGAGCTCTCCTCAGGCATGTCTTGCAACTGCAGAGTGTCTTAGGGAGGGTTTTTTCACCTTGGACGATGTTGTCAAACTTGTTTGAATTATTTGACATCTCGATTGTGAGATGAAAATCTAGCTTCCTCCAGCTTAGTTAGAGGGAAATCTCTAAATAAGCGACCATAGTCATGGGAACTTCGACACTTGAATGGGTCGTGTTCATAATCTAGAGGCTAAATCCAAGTGGTATTATGATAGGTTAATTCGATTGACTATGGTAGAGGTTGCAATATGTTCATATGCACACAAATCATAGTAAAGGATGCATGGAAATGCCTTTTGGTGACTTCAGAGATATCGAAAAATTGGTCGATGGAGTTACTGATGCCTTCAAGAATGTCTTGCTCCAAAAAATAATCATGGAGGGAATAAATCTGCACCCAAACTACAACTTCTCTGAATTATTTGTTATAGGGGTTATAACATTCCTCCCAATATCTTATGAACAACCCCGTGCTTATTGTAAAATATGGCCTGTTATCGAAGATTTGTTGTTGGTCTTCCAGATCTATGAAAATAAATATAAAGGACACTTTAGCTCGAAGTTAGAGCTCGAACTACCCTCACAGTGCCCATTTCTGCTGGATCCACATCAGGATATCTTTCTCCTTTGCCCAGATGCTGAGGAATTTGTAGATCATGGCATGGTATTTCATGTACTGATGACCTTGCTCGAGTCAATTATTTGATATTACAAACATAGGATTGGTCGCTACTCATGGTAGACATCAATTTTTCCCTTGTCTCGCTTGCCACTGTGCTCCCATGGCAGGGGTTTCATCGAAATTTTGTGAGGTCATAGTCTTTGCCTGGTTTGGTTGTGCATGCATGAAAGGGCTTCAATTTACCGCATCCTTTAAGGACTACAACCCCTCACGCTAAGGCGAGGGGCCATTCATGATCACTTCTTGTAGTGGCCAATGAACATTGAGTTCAACTAGCTTCCAATAGCTAATTCAAGGAGATGATCTGGTTCGTCAAAGGATTTGATTTGTCAGGCAGCCGCACTATAAGGAGATTGTAGAAACCCTAGTTGATCCCTTTCAATAGCAATGAATATCCTTTCTTTAACTTACATGCAAGGACAAAAATATTTAGTCTTAGCATTGAATGATTAGGGAACTGGAGTGTTGTTCCTTTATTTTCCTCACCTGTTACCCTCCCTACTTCTAAAATTAGGCTATACCAACAATTGTCCTCAAAATTGATAGATTTTAGATGATAGAGACATTTCCAACATCAAGAAGAATGGTTTTGGGTCTAGTGACAAATATATTTGGACTTAAAAGCATGGTTCAACTCATTTTTAAAATGTAAAAAGAGTGCAATACTAAAAGATTACATTGAAAGCTTGAGTATTTTAATCAAAGGAATTATTTTTATTCAAAGTCTTATCTAGATAATTTGTTTCCTCTTGTTTTCTTATTTTCTTGTTAAAATGTATTATTAGTCACATGTATGGATTTTTTAGGGTTGCAACTATGGCATCCTTTTGATATCAATACATATTTGGTGAATCTAATGTTTATAGAAGGCTTGTATGAGACTAATATGGTGTTTTGGTTTTCTCTATGATATATATTTTCAATTTAATCATTGAAATGTGAATCCTTTCTTTTTGTTTCAGGTTAGGGTTCATAATTTATTGGAAAATGAAAAGAAGAAACCCCAAAAAAAAGACTAAGAATGAAGGAGAGGAAGAAGTAATTGTAGCTAAGCAACAAAAAGATTTTCACATATTTTTAAAAGATCTAATAAATAATAGAAATGACAAATTGTGAGGATGATTATTAAAAATAGAGATTATTCAAAGCCTTGGGATCATGCTCTGTAGACCAAGGTGAGGATTTAAATTGCAAGTTATCATTCATGTGATTTATATCTTTATTTTTTATTTCAATATCTATGGTGTTTCTTGCATTTTAGGTGGGAAGTCATTGGATAGAGCTCCTACTACAAGAAATATTCATACGACCTCCTTTTGATCAGTCTGTAGAAGGACCTACAGAAGATAGACCTGCATTTAAGCACACAATGGGGACAGTAATGATGGGAGAGTAAGAAATATTTCCTATATGAATTTTGTGTTCATTAGTTTGTAATTTACTAGCACAATATTTTATTATTTTTTCATTTGTAAAATACAGTTCATGAATTTATTTAATATTAGATAACAATCCCTATTCATAAATATTTTTTGTCTTTTCATTACACTTAGGAAGGTTGTGAAGAGATATGGTGTTATGGAATGTGACCTGCTGGAAATGAGGGGACTTGAAAGAATGGTATGTCATAAATCTGGCCACTTTAATTGAGGGACGATTTCATTTGTTTCAAATTCACTTTTTATGTGGTCATTAAGTAGTATTATATTTTTTAGAAAACATTTAATGAGATATCAAGTTTAATTTTTCTACTAATGATTGCTTATAGAACTAAGGGGTTTGAGAAAGTGTGAGCTCTTAAGATTTCTATTTTATGTCTTTTGACAATACATTGAGAAGAAAAAAAGAAAGATTTGAAACTTCATTACTCTTTTGTTTTTCCTTAATATGAATGTTTATTTTCTTTTACAAGAAAGGCACATGATGATCCCTTACATGCCAGTATTGGTCAAACCTACTCCATAGAAACGATATGAGTTTTTCTTCAAGAGCTTTAGAACAATACAATTTCTATTGTCTTAATCAAATTTGGGAGTAAATATTCTAGCTATACTGTAAATCAGTGATGATTGAGTTTGTTGGAGGTTTGTGCAAGCCAATGCCTTATACTTATGAAAGTGCTTGTAAGATAATATTGTAATACTAAAAGTCGTTATTTTTTATGAGCTTCTGTGTCGCAAACATTATCAAAAGAAATAAATAGTAAATGTTTAATAGGAAAACAAGAATAATTATCTGTTTCAACTGGGATGGGAAATAGAAAAATTCTACAGAGACCTCTGAAAAGTTTCAACTCACTTTACAAGAATTCAACCTACTATTAAAAATTGTAGTGGATGAGAAACATGTGCACTTTATAATTGTATTTCTTTAATATCGTCATTTTAGTTAGTAAGGGTGGTGAATAGGACTACATAAAGTACTCTTATTAAATTGTGCATTGTAGATATCCAATTTGTCTCCAACAAAGAATAATTTTGCAACCATGTATATAAATCACATCAAATAATCTGCACAAGAAATACAATAAATTAAGAGATAACTTGGATGGTTAAAGATATGTCAAATACAATGTCAGGCCATAACTCTCCTAATATACTAGAAAACATTAGTGAAGAAATGCGTGCTAAAATTTGGTGGACATATGACTACCACATTATCTGACTATTCTCATAGGTTTTTTACTTGTTCACATGGCTTCCGATGGCATGAATCATTTGGTGCTTCAAAATATAAAGTGATGAGTCCAAAGATAGAAATTGATAGGATCTAATGTTGTGAATTTCATGCCAAGAACACGGAATCTCCTGTAAGAATGGAGCAAGACATACGTTTCCTTGATTATACAAAAATCCTCAAGGAACCATGTGAATTTCTAGGTAGTCAATTCTATTGTTTGAGAACCATGTAATAAAGAAAGTGCATGAAATTGAAATTCTCAAACACATCATCCTAGTTAGAAATTTTATAGGTTCAATTCTCTCTTGGAAGATAGCAGTTTATATTTATACATATTACAAATTTGATGGGAACAAACTTGAATTTTCCGTAAGGGATCCTAAAACTATAGCCATGAGAAATATTCTATGGGTATAGATGGGTCTATCATTGCAATGCATGTAGATATGGATGTAGACCTTTTGGTGTTAGGGATCCTATATCTTCATATTTTTCACATATAAATCGGTTTTGTAGTTCTTCTCATGAATAAATTTATTAACATCCATACTAGTGAGATGGTATAAGATGATTGATGAGGGTACAAGATTAAAATTGGGTTACAAACTATGAAGTCTGTAGATACGCTTCCACCCTTGAAGGACACATCGACCGTGTTTTTTGGTGTTGGAAATGAGTGAACACCCTGAAGGAAATAGGGGACATCTAGGAGATGTCTTTCTTAGAGAGGAAACACTTTGGGATGTCTCTGTTTGGCTATTAATATGTCATTATTATTATCACTTTTTAACACCTTTTTTTTTTTTTGCATGTGGTTCACGAGCACCCTGGTCAGTGAGTCATCGCTACGTCCACGGAAAAATTTGGGCGATAGCTAGGCTAAATCACCCCTCGGCCTACTGCAAGACCTAACCCCAAGGGATTCATGTGGATTCGACCCTGTGACCTCCCGATGGCGAGGCATGGTTTTTGACCAACTGAGCTAACCGTTGGGGCTGACACTTTTTAACACCTATTTCATTTATTTCTACCATTCTTTATCACATCATTTATCATGGTGTATCATATAATTCCATCTTCTAATGATTTATGCTATTATGGATAAATATTATTTCTTCTCCTTTATTTTTAATAAATTGATTATTATGCATGTTTTTACCTATGATAGTTTATTAATAAATTTATTCAACATTTTAGCCTCCAAGTTATTTTCCAGATTGAAGATTTGATCATTAAATGTGCCAACTCAGAAATTCATTGGAATAAGAAGTGACAATTTTGTATTGAATGGTTTGGGCAAATGGAGAAGAATCTGGAAAATCTGAAACATAGGTTTTGCTTAGAGAAAACCAAATTAGTTTTGTAATGAGCAGTTTTCCCAAATTTAGCATGTACTAAGAGAAACGAAAGGTTATCAGAAGACATTTTTATCAAATTCATTGTTGTGGCTATTTTCCAAATTATCCTAGTTGCAATGCCAAATTCGACCTATTTCTGTTGAATGATTGATGGAAAGATATTTCAGATATGATCTTGCTTAACATTTTGTTGAGAACAATCCAATTTTGTAATAGAAATCATATTGTAATCATATCTATTATAACTTCTCTCTGCTCTCTGTGTATTGAAATGAGAAAAGACATCAGAGAAGGGGATGAAGAGGATTCATGATGGATGATTAGAGAGAGAGGTAGATAGACTAGAGACAGATAGGATAGGATAGGAGGAATGGAAGAACTAATATTGAGAAATTGTAACTGTCATTGTTGACTCTCGTTGTTGAAGCAGAGAACGAAACTACTATAATTTTTATGCAATGATTAACATATAAAAACAATTGCAATTCCTTTGTATCTCTTGAAGTAATCTGGCGGTGTTTCACTAGCGGCTAAGGGCTCGACCCTGGTGGATCGCCTTGCTTCTTGTATCATTATTTTGCAATTCCATGTGATGGTTTGATTTCCTTTTCATTTCTTTAATTTGTTTTATTCAGTAATCTTTTGTTTCTAAACATTTTGTTGAATCACCCTATTATATCAAAATCATGATTGGATTGCGTTGATAGCAATATTATTATTCATAACTTAAAATGTTACATTGTTCATTCGGAAATAATATTGTGTTGTCTATTCAGATTCTGTTGTTCATTTATAGTTGCAATTGTTGTTCATTTAACTACAATTCACTTACAACTGTGATTGTTGTTCACTTAATTACTGTTCAATTATAATCGTGATTGCCATTCCTATTATACCTATGGTTAATTTTCATTCTATTAGGATAAGATTATTGATTTAGTTTAATTTACAGTCGTTGTGTTTTTCCACCTAATTAGCTTTAATGTTCCATTATATTTCAGATTGCTATTCATTTTCATTAATTTAGCTTTGTTGTTCATTTCCATTAATTTAGTGTTACTGTTCAAATAGGCTTTGTTGTTATCTCTTTTATGCAAGGATTTGATTTCATATTTTAACTGATATTACAACAAGTGTGTTTTAGTAAGAATTTCCAATTGAATTGCCATTTCCAGTTATTTGCTTTAGTGTGGGTTGAAAGATCAACAACTGTAAAGAACATTGACTATAGCTATCTAAGTTCTCAGATTGTGGATCCTGTTTATGTTTGATTTCATTTATATCAGTTGACAGAGGAAAGAGTTATCACTACTACATCCTTGACTAATAAATTGTTGTAGTTTTCTCACTTAATGATTTAAGTTTAAGAGTGTTAAGTTTCTTTTAATTGTAAGTAGACTTTATTTCAAGCAACCATTTACTCTTGTATTTAAAGCACTATACTGCAAATTTAGAAACATTACTCTTGAGTAAATAGCCACCTTAGACTGAGTACACTCTTGAGATAAAAAATCATCCTTGGGTTGACAATTAATGTGAAGATAATTAGGAGTTAAAAATATACCTTTTATCGCTCAACATTTTGGCGATGTTGTTGGGGAGAGTGTATCCATTTCTAAGGAGTAGTGTGCATCTGATGAGTGCTTGCTAGGAGAGAATTGGGTATTAAAAAGAGAAGGTAAGAACCTGCGTACAGAGCATGTAAAAGTCTTGCTCCCCCACGCACTTTCTAGAAAGATTGTTAAAGAACTTAGGGTAAAAATAAATGTTTGAATTTATGTATGAGTGGCTAGGAAAAAAATAGAAATTTTGAAAAACGAATCTCATGATTTCACTCAAATGGTGATGTAAGCACTGCCCATTTCACTAACCAATTGACAGGAACACTTGTAGAAGGAGCTTTGAAGAAACACATAAAGAACATCTTATATTATGGTAAGAAATGGCTCACATTTCTACTTTTGAATTCCCTGTCAAAGATCTAGGAGGAGTGACACAAATGCACATAACTCCCCCATCTTCCCTACCAAATTTTCATGGTTTGACAAATGAAGATCCAGATACATTCTTATTTGAGTTCAAAATGCTTTGTAGAGGATATGATTATTGTACTAATTATCAAAGGTTGAAAGTGTTTCCTCTTGCTCTAAAAGGAGTAGCTTTTTGATAGTTCATGAGCCTAGGTGGGAACTGCATCCAAACACGGGAGGACATGAAGAACATATTCTTGAAGAAGTACCAAGACTATTGCAAGGCCAATGAGGATATTCTCGATATGATACAAGGGGAAGATGAAAGCTTGGAGGACTATGTAGATAGATTCTAATACAACCTTCAAAAATCAAAGCATAAGTATTTGGAAAAAGAGATCTTAAAAACACTCATACTCAAAGGAATCAAAGATGAATTTTTAGAACTCTTAAATATGATAGGGAAAGGTGATGTTTTGCAATTATCATATGATGATGTTTGTGAATTGTGCATAAGGTATTCAAGAGGAATCTCCAAGTCTGGTAAGAATTCTAGATAATTTTTTTCTTTCTTTTCCAAATATACTACAAGAACAAGAGACGTAAGAGCTAAAATCAATGTTTTATATGAAAAATTTAAAGTTGATTTTATTAGCTCTCTAAATGCAAAATTGGATGTTTTGTAGGTTTATAAAAACCAATAAATTGAAGAAACATTTTCCCCTCATTACTGAAAGCATCATCCCATAGATAGTTGTTCTTATTTATCTAGGATGGAATTAGCATTTAAAAGAGATGAGGAAGCTACAACAAGGTAAAAACCATGGAAATCATGGCCTATAGGTATGGTTCAAAACAATTCTTCTCCATTCTCTTACTTGCATAATCCATTATGGAATACTAATGTGTTAGGACAGCCATTTCAATCTCAATATAACCACCACCAATCTTGTCTACAAGTTTGGCATGGTTCACGTTATGATTGCATGACTACTCTCCTTCATCTTGTAGTACAAACACATCATCCATATTCTTCACCAGCTCTTCCACAACATCTTTCTTGGCCATCAAAACTATCCACACAACCCAATCAACTACATCATCAAAATGCTCCATTCCATACACAATTTCCTGCTCAACTAATTGCACACCCTGAACACAATAAACTAGTACAATATGCTTACAGTGTTGAACTGCAAAATTTACCCACCCTTGCCACCAATTCTATCTCACATGCACCATTGGAGGAAACTTATATTGAGATTCAGAATGTTTCAGATTAAAAAATTGTAGAAGTTATGGAAGAAAATGAGCTTTCTTCTAGTTTACATCAACAAGCCGTTTTAAAAGCTCAAGAACTTCATGATATGATGGATATGGGAAATCAAGAATGTAAAGGATATATTGAATATTGGTTTCACACCATCACCTGTTTACAGAATCACTCCATACTTCAACAATTTTTGACACCATATTTTCAAGGGAAGTTGGCTTCTCATACCCTCATATTCATTAATATACATTTTTCAAATTTTTGTATGTACATACTTGAAGCCTTACCTCGAAAATGGCTCCACTGGAGGTACTCTTATACATAATATTATTCATTCTTCAAATCAAAGCAGGTTAGTGTAAAAAAATAAAATAAATAAGAACATAAATAAATACATTTTGTTTTTATGTAAAACTAGTAGTTTTTTGTTGCAACATGTTGTGGAAATCAACAACAGTGATAATTATTTTTAATTCTTTTATGTATGTAGATGAATTATAATAGAAATAATAGTTCTACAAACACTCATTTTCATTTTTATCACCAATTTGGAAAAAATGCTTGAATATCATATTTTTTTCTTGTGGGCTTGATGAAACTTCTAAAAACATAGTCGGGACAGTCATGTTTTGGACACCTAAATGACAATATTTTTAAAACTTATTTATATCCTAATTAGCCCCTGATGTCTACTTTCCAACCCAATTTGAATCACTCAATTTGGATTTGAAATGAAAAAGTTAGAACCAAAACACTAACAAGTTGTTTAGCAGGCAACTCAGGAATAGAGTTGGGACAGTCCATTTTTGAAGGCCTAAATGACTATATTTTGAAAACTTGTTTCTATAGTATATTCATATATGAATATATATTACAAGTAAATTTTAATCACTCATTTTTGATATCGTATGAGGAAGTGATGATCAAAATATTGATTTTCTATCATAAATCAGCACTCTTAAAACTCTGTCTCTCTAGTTGTTCCTTAGAGTATTTGACCTATCAATTCTTCTTTTCTTCAGAAAAAGTTTTTGTTAAACATAAATAAATGAATCTATTTTCATTTTGAATTTGATTCATTCGAATGTGTCATCAAACAAAAAATATATGCTTAAAATATCCACTGTTGTTCTTAGTGGGGTAATCGAAAATGACTATGTTATGCATGTTGTTCTAAATAAAATTGACATATTATATCATTGAATTATTAAAACTTGTTTCTATTGGAGATAGACCTTTGAACTATCTGTCATATGGCTTTGGAATCACTCAATTTGGACGAAAAGCAAAGAAGAAGTGGTTAAAACACTACAGATTAGCATGATTGGCCACTACTCTCCCGCAAGTGACAAATAATTTTTACTTTGTTATTTTCTTCGTGGGTTGGATATACAGAGTAACTACTTATTGTTTTCTTGCATAATTATTCGATTAGGGGAGGCTGATCACCTCTCTTTCGCCATGATTTAATGTTTTATTGCAGGTAGACACTCTTATTTTGCAGGTCCTAGGAGAATAAAGAAGGTCAATTTATGGTAGAGCGATTCTTGAAATAAATTTTAATGAAACAAGGGAATTTCATCCAACTCATTACCCAACAAATTCATAACACAAGAAATGAAGAATTGGTTTCTGGTTGAAGATTCATGTCATATCACTGCTGCCAATACATTTTTCCAAAGAGATCATTTTTTTCCTTGCCTTAAGAAATAACATCATAGCTGTTGTAACTTAATTTATTTATTTACATATTGTTTTTAAATAAAATGTTGATTCTTTTCTGATTTCTCTTATATTTTTGTGTTTTAGGTGTTTCTTCCTTTAAATTGTAACTCATCCTCACCATCAATGCAATGGACAACTAATTCGTTTTTTGCGTGCCTGCATTTGTTGAGTTGTTGCTTTTAAAGGAATAATTGTTGTTCATCTAAAGGAATAGCAGTAGTCCCTCTTTAGGAACAACAGTTCTGCGCACTTTATATTTTTTTCATTCCTTTCAAAGGAACAACACTTTCATATGACTGTGCATTTTTGTTGTTCCTTTCAAAGGAACAACACTTTCACATTTCTGTTGTTCTTTTCAAAGGAACATCATTTTTTCATTTTTGTTGTTCCTTTCAAAGGAACAACTTTTTTACATTTCTGTTGTTCCTTTCAAAGGAACAACACTTTCACATTTTTTTTGTTCCTTTCAAAGGAACAACATTTTTGCACTTCTGTTGTTCCTTTCAAAAGAACAACATTTTCACATTTCTGTTGTTCCTTTCAAAGGAACATCATTCCTTTCAAAGGAATAGCACTTTCACATTTCTGTTGTTCCATTCAAACGAATAATACTTTTGCATTTTTTGTTATTCCTTTGAAAGGAACAACACTTTCGCATTTTTGTTTTTCCTTTCAAAGGAACAGCACTTCCTCATTTTTGCTGTTACTTTCCAAAAGAATGACAGTTCTACATTTTTGTTGTTCCGTTTCAAAGGAACAACATTTTCACATTTTTGTTGTTCTTTTTCAAAGGAATAACACTTTCACATTTTTTTGTTGCTCATTTTTAAGTATCAACACTTTTTTGCATGCATTTTTTGGTTGTTCCTCTTACTGAAAAACCTTTTTTTGGGTGTATTTTTTGTTGTTCCTTTTAAGGAACAACACTTTTTCGCATGTTCCTCTTAAGGAACAACACTTTTTCATGTGTTTCTTTTATGTTCCCTATAAGGAACAACACTTTTTGGCATTCGTTGTTGTTCCCTACAGAAAAAATCTCTTTTGCATGTATTTTTCTTTGCTATTTCCTACAAGGAACAACACTTTCGGAGTATTTTCAAGAACAACCCTTCCTTCCTCTTGTGGGATTATTCCTAGTTCATCTCAGCCACATTTTACTGAATTCCTTTCATGGCATGAAGTACACTACTTTTATGAGGATAAGAATTATGGATTCTTTTGAAGCAAGTTAATATCATTCACATTATGATCTTTAACAGGATAGCTACTTGATGATAGATTATTTTCAAAAGGGACACAATTATTTATATACTACTTAATTGCATTGTTTTCTAATACCATGCTGGTTCCACCCTTCCTGGTTATAATCATGTTAGGTTCTTATAATACTAGTGATTACCCCATTACTTTTGTAGTTGTATCCCTTATTAATATTGGTGTACCCTCATATTGTTATTATTGTGCCCCATAGAATCCCTCTATTGTTATTTTTGTGGCTTTATATTATTATTGTTAGGTCTGCTGGGTTATATTGTGACTCCTTAGACTCCTATATATAGAAAAGAGGTTTTGTCATTTGAATCATTCAAGAATTGTTCATTTATGTAATGTAAAGGAGGTTGCCCCCTTGAAGAGTCTAAATTCTAAGGAGTTGATCTATCTTTTCTATCTTTTTGTGAGTTGTTAGGTCTGCTGGGTTATATTGTGACTCCTTAGACTCCTATATATAGAAAAGAGGTTTTGTCATTTGAATCATTCAAGAATTGTTCATTTATGTAATGTAAAGGAGGTTGCCCCCTTGAAGAGTCTAAATTCTAAGGAGTTGATCTATCTTTTCTATCTTTTTGTGAGCTGGTTTCATAACATTTGATATCAGAGCTTTGGATTCTAGGGTTTCACTACTCCAAATAGGTCATTGTGGCATTTTCGCTATAATTTTTTTTTTGGGACATTTCAGGAGCGAGAAAAACCCATTTGAGATGAAATCACACTAAACCACGGGTCTGAATTTCAGAGCTTTTGGTGCTAAATTTGTGGAGACATGATCAGAGGAAGTTGGCCTTTTTGCAGACTCCTGAATTACATTCCAAACAGGTGACTTGGGGAAAATCGTCATAGCTTTCTCTCTAAGCATTGGATTGAAATTTCATAAGAAGGTGTTAGAGTCGGTCTTTCCAGTCCTCCGTCAAAGATCAAAAATATTTCTACATTTCATTTTTAGGAGTCCCGCTCCATTCACTCAGCTGCATTCCACCAGGGGCATGCCATAATCTGATGGAAAAGGTCTTGTTAGTGAGTTCCCCTCATGTCTGGCACCTGCTGGCTTACGTCTTTTCATCAATGTTCACTAAAATCCATGACAGTCAATGTTCGATCCTTTAATGGACAAGAGTCATTTTCAGTCATTAGATCTAGGGATTAGTCAATTTGTTCTTCAACCATGTCCAATAAAGTCATGCAGGCCAGAGGGAGGCCCTTACAAAGTTATGATTCAAAGGTTTTCATCGTCATGTTGACAGATTATGACTATCCTTCAAAACTCTGTTTTGAAGAAAAGTCAAACAGTGTGACATTTGTGATAATTTGCAAAAAAGGGTCTCTAGTTGATTTCTTCAAGTGCAGTCATGGTTTCCATCGCCAAATGCCCTATCATGCAGCCCCTGCAAAAAGTGCCGAAAATTTCATCATTCTAGCTAAAAATACAAAGGGAAAAGTGAAATTCAGTGTTGCATTAACTCAGTGAGAAAAGCCAAAATGAAACATTAGCAAAGTGGGTTTTTGAAGAAGCAAAAATTTAACCCATGACTCCCAATGTCTTTATAAAGGATTTTCATAACCAAACAAAGTCATTGTGCAACTCAGGGTTGTAGAGAAGCATTGAAAAGTCATTGTGAGAAGCTAGTGCATGTTTGGAGTGAGATTGGAGGCATTTTCCAGAGCGTGGTGCACACACAGAGGGGCGCGACGCACATAGAGAGCGCGGCACACAAAGCACTACCCCAAAATGTTAATTCAACACGGGCGCAACACACATACATAGTGTGGTGCATTGCGTTTGCTACGCAACACACACCCACAAAGGCCCGAAATTGTTCCAAATTTGCCACAAATCGTTTGGAATTGTTTCCAATTGCCATATATCACAACAACACCTAGTTTCATACCATCATCAAAGGGCATTCCAAGCACAATACATATACAACAGTCATGGCATCAGAGCATTCATCGGATTATGAGATGGAAACCCAGAGCGGTTCATCCTTGGAAGAACAGGCTCCACAGAGACATCACAAAAGTGCCAAACATGTTAGGGATGAACCAACTACCCTCATTGAATTGTAGGCCTACCCTCTTGCTATGTCATGCTTCCATCATCTATCATGTTTTGAGTTTTGTCAAAGGGTGGCTAATTTTTGAGTTCATCATGAGTTGGCCCGTGTTTTTATGCTTCGCTTACATGGAGGTCACTCTATCTTGGTTGGGGCCACTTTCACATTGACACCCGAAACTATCTCATTAGCAACCGACATACCGAATGTTGGAGAACAATGGCACAAGAAATAGAAGGTTGATCGGCAGCACTATGAGCCTTACATTAAGGCCAAATTCTTGAGGCAGCTCCAAAGAGTCTTTCCATTGAGATACTTTAAAGATGAATATGCTCCACTCATGAAATTGATCATGAAGTATTTCAGCTGTGAGGGGAGGTTCTCTCGTCTGTATGCCTATCACATCAGGTTACTCATGCACTTTACTAGGGTACGGATGATGAACATCCCATATTTCATTTGTAGGAACATAGAGAGGATGAACACCTTCATGCAACACAAGACCCCACGACAACAACTTAACAATGTTTATCACTTTGCTCTTATCCGGGTTTTGGTGGATCATCAGTTGGGATTGCAAGGCATTACTTGGGATGAATTCATCCCCCGTGACATCTTCAGCACTTCGCAGGTATTATCTGAGGTTGACCATGAGATAGGTGGTCCTTCTCATCAGTATGAGTGCCATGAGACCACTACTATGCCAGTATTCATCACATATCAGAGAGGTAGTAGGCATTTGTTTGCAACAACAAAGCGAGTGTTATCTCCACCCGGGGTGGAAGGGGCCTCACTTATGACATAAGAAACACAGGTACAGGAAAATGGAAAGAAGCCCATGCATGACAAGGGGCCATCAGGTGAACAAGAGGCCGAATTCATCCTCATTCATGATGATTATGCAGATGTGGAGAGTGCCAAACTTAGGAGGACCATCCAGGAGCAGAAAACGAAGATCCAATACTTGTCACTCAATTTGGAGAAGGCCAAATGGATTATCAGGTATTTGGAGCAGAGGAACAAACATCTCGAGGACCAACATGAGGTCATGGAGCTGCAAAACATCTGTGAGAATCGCCAAGCTGCCCAACATAGGAGGATTGAGCTCACTCCATTGGAGCAAGAGATTAACAATGACCGAGAGTCTTGGCTCGAGCATATCAACATCCACCTTGAGAGACTGCTAGAGAAGGCTGATAAGGACAAAACCATATTGAGGTGGATGGTTTATCACTACAGGGCATGGAACATGAGTTCAAAGGCTCAGATAAGGAGTTTGAAAGTGAAATTGGGGAGAGAGACAAAGAGGCAAAAGAGGAAAAAAGAGCAAGATCAGCTTTGAATCTTGGCTGAAGCCTTTGTGGCCTAGCATAGCACTTCATAGAGGATCTCTAGCCCACATTTCAAAAAATTTGGGACAATTTTGGTCACATCACAAATTTTTGGGCACAAAACAGGGTTTTTCTCCCTGCACGCCCCGCCACCGGCGCGACGCTTAGGATTGGGAGCTCCAAATCACAAATGGTTTGTATTTTTGGATTCAGCATGCAAAATCACGACTACTAGTGCATGCACAAGAAATTTGGGCATGATTTGAGTCTCCAAGAGGTCAAAAACACTCAACAAATGAACTCTCTACCCCTATTTTGACACACAGGAAGTAGTCTTGGGAGAATGAAGTTTTAGAGGGGAAAATGAGAACCAAATTCAGAAATTCCACTTTGGTTGGAAAGTAGATAGGCCAGGCTTTCCAAAAAGCACAGTTGAGCACAACTTGGACTCCTGAAGGTACCTAAAAACAACCTCCAAAGTGGCGTGGTGCATATAGATTTGGGCGCGGCGGATATAGAGAAAAAGGCCAAAATCACTTCAGCTTCACGACATTTCGATTCATGACTTTCTCCAAGTGGGCTCGCTCGTCTACACTACGCTTCTTTTGGAACCTAAGGCAAAATTTAAAGAATTTCCATTAAAGTTTGGCTTCTATCCAAGTGGTAAAGGAAGGTGAGCAGTCACCCAAGCCATTTGTCATTTTTGTAATGCTTCACCTGTAACTAATGGTTGGCTTTCCACTTCCACTTTGTAACGATTCGAAAAACTCCCCAATTCTTGGTCGTTCTATTTCCTCATGGCATATTCTATTCATTTTATGCAAACCATTTGCAAAGGGTTGTCTTGTAATTTCTGGGAGACAGAGAAACTCAGTTCTTCATTGTATATTTTGACAGAGGATTAATGAAAGGCAGTGGCTCTGTTTCATGAGATTCTTGTGGCATGAGTGTAGCACATGTGTTCTCTTTATTTTTCATATGTATTTTTTTATGTTTCACAGTTCATTCATATTCATTTCAGTGAAATTTTCTAAGTAATATAAGGTAGAATTCATGTTTATTGCTCTGCTTGTGGGAAAGTTTCATGTATGTGTTCTTCTTCTGTTGAAAAGGATTCATGTGTTTATGCCCTTTTCACCCTCCTAAACAATCTTCCCATTCCACACTACTTCAAATATAATTGCTAGACTTTCTGCCTGTCTTGCCTCACAAAGTAATCTGTGCCTTTGTGTTAAATTCTCTTCTAATTGCTGTCCGTTGGTCCCATACCATCCCAGAAACTCAATGATTTATAAAAAATTGCTTCTTGTATCCATATTTATTTACTAGCCTAAGATCAATATTTCACTGTAAGTCATCTCACACCATTTTGTTTACTTATTCACTGAGCGTGACTTGGAGAGAGCCCTCTCCTGTTCTGGTAGGGCTAGCTACCAGACTGAGTGTGGTTTGTGACCCTGAATTTTTCCTTCCTTCAGCCTAAAGAAAATTTAGGTGCTAACACAGTGGTGACTCTGCTAGGGATAAACTGGTTTGCTTGGAGATTATTTTGTCCCAGTACATCTATCAAGCTAACATCTGATGGTTGATGGTGAACAACAATCATACATAAGAAGACGGCTGAAATCATTCACCTGGCGACTCCTTTCACTGAAGAATCCAACAACCAGTGCTTCATGGTGACTCCACTGCAGAGGGATCAGTAGCTTTGAGATGTTTTTTAAAATGGAATGGATTGCAAGAAGGTACACTCCCATGAGCCGAGATCACATTCCAGGCTTTCCAAATAAAATTTCAAAGGTAGATTCGTCAAGGAATCTGCCTACGTTTAAAGATGATGGTAAGAAGGACACTGCTTTACATCTAGTTAGATTTCACATGCATATTCACAAGTTGAAAGTTGATTTTCTCGAAGATGCCTCATGAAGATATTCCTGGCCACTCTGGAAGGTGAAGCCCAATCTTGGTATGAAAATTTGCCTGCTGCTTGTATTTACTGTTTAAAGGATTTTCATGCCCTGTTCATTGAAAGATATAAAGACTCTTATGCATCATTGAATCTAGGTCATGAATGTTGCAAACATGCTTCTACTTTTATTGAAAGCCTTGAAAAATACTATGAGGATGATAATTTTATGGATGATGAGATCATGGAAGCCCTGTATGAAAATCCATTTCAGTAGCGTAAAGACGATCATGAAAATTTGCAGCATGATCAAGATTGTAGTACAGTCGAAGATGAAACAATTTTGCATCTTGATAGTCAACAGGAATTACATGAAATGGATCAGCAGTATGAGGAATATTTATATACACCTTCCTTGAAATTAATGAAGACAATCATTGCTTGAGCAAAATGAAACAAAAATTCTTATCTCCTTTGTCTGAAGAAGAGATAGATCAACTCTTGCACGGTTATGTTCCAGCTTAAGCTAAAGCAGATTTGCAGTGCACACATGGCCAAGAAAGTGTTGGTGAAACTTCTTCCTCTTTTGAAATGGATGATAGTCCGGTGAACAACATTGTAGATTAGTAGGTTGAAGAATTCCACATGGCTGAAAGTGATGAAAGAAAAAGTGTCGTTTCAGATTTGTCCATAGAAGAAGACAGCATGCAGGGAAGTCCAGTTCTACTTTCAGAATGTGATAATGTTAATTCAACCCTTTCAGATCTAGATTCGGATTATGGTGACCAAGGAGAACTTGTACTAAGTCCCATGAAAGAGAATTCTACTATTAAAATCATCTGGAATGAAGAAAACAGATTTTTGAATCCAAAGGTTCTCATGTCATCAAAACAAAGCCTTCATAAAGAGGTAGTCCAGTCAGCTCATGAACAACAAGATGAGAATTTTGTTCAAGTAAGTGAAAAGGACCCGGGTGAATTTATGGTAGATGAAATAAATGATTTTGCTGGGTTTCAAGAATCATTTGAAGTTTCTTTTCTCATGATTGATGGATGCAAAGACAATCTGCCTGTCATATCATATGAAGATGATCTACAATGTATTTAGACTTCAACAAAACAGACCATTCAAGATTCCATTTCAGATTCTTCCTCCTATGTTTAATGTTCTGAAATGTTCTTTGAAGAGGAAATTTGATCATCTACTTGTTCAGAATTCTTTGAAGACCAGGAACCTACTCTTATTTATGAAAAGAGATCAGCATCACAAGAAAATGACACCTTGTTTCTTCAGTAGGACGAAAGACCTTATGTTCTTCATGATCCAATGGCAGATTTGTTGCAGACAGTAGTAAAGGTCATTATTGCGGTATTCAGTGATGAAGGAGATCATGGTCGATTGTGTTTTTGGATACCCAGTTACGAGTATCTATTGTTGACCAAGAGATCTGATCAGGAGAATTAATCAAGAAGGCATCTGCTTGATTGGTTATATTGGAAGACACATTACACATGATTCTACATATTGCATTAATATGCAGGTGGTTATCATCATAATTTGAAACTCTCGAATCTTGATGGACAGTTGTCATTGAATAATTTTTGTCAGTTCTTGTTTTAGTTAAGTCAGTCATGAGTCATTTCCTTTTGCATTGAGTCAATTTTTCAGTCATGTTGGTTTCATAATTAATGTCGGTTTAAGTCAAGTTCCAGTCAATATATGAGTTAGAGAAATGTGTGGTTTGTCGAAATAATGACTCCATATCCCAATGGATGAAGGAACTGTCTAGCTCTTCCAGAGATTTGTTGTTCTTGGCATCTCCAAGGGGCTACCATCCCCCATTGGAGCCAATGTTAGAGTCGGTCTTGTCAGTCCTCCATCAGAGATCAAAACTCTTTCTGCATTTCATTTTGAGGAGTCCCGCTCCATTCACTCAGCTGCATTCCGCTAGGGGCATGCGATAATCTAATGGAAAAGGTCTTGTTAGTCAGTTCCCCTCATGTCTGGCACCTGCTAGCTTAGGTCTTTTCATCAATGTTCACTAAAATCCATGACAGTCAATGTTCAATCCCTTAATGGACAAGAGTCATTTTCAGTCATTAGGTCTAGGGATTAGTCAATTTGGTCTTCAACCATGTCCAATAAAGCCATGTAGGCCAGAGCGAGGCCCTTACAAAGTTATGATTCAAAGGTTTCAATTGTCATGTTGACATATTACGAATGTTCTTCAAAACTCTGTTTTGAGGAAAAGTCAAACAATGTGACATTTGTGATAATTTTCAAAAAAAAGTCTCCAGTTGATTTCTTCTGGTGCAGTCATGGTTTCTGTGGCAAAATGCCCTATTCTGCAACCCCTGCAAAAAGTGCCGAAAATTTCATCATTCTAGCTATGAATGCAAAGGGAAAAGTGAAATTCAGTGTTGCATTAACTCAGTGAAAAAACCCAAAATGAAACATGAGCAAAGTGGGTTTTTGAAGAAGCAAAAATTTAACCCATGACTCCCAATGTCTTTATAAAGGATTTTCACAAGCAAAAAAATTCATTGTGCAACTCAACGTTATAGAGAAGCATTGAAATGTCATTGTGAGAAGCTAGTGCATGTTTGGAGTGAGATTGGAGGCATTTTCGAAAGTTCAGTGCACACACAGAGGGGCGCGGTGCACATAGAGAGCGCGGCGAACACAGTGCTACCCCACAGTGTTAATTCAACATGGGCGCGACACAAATACAGAGCGCGACGCACTGCGTTTGCTGCTCGACACACGCCACCAAAGCCCTGAAATCATTCCAAATTTTCCACAAATCGTTTGGAATTCTTTCCAATTTCCAGATATCACAACAACACCTAGTTTCATACCATCATCAAAGGGTAGTCCAAGCACAATACACATACAATAGTCATGGCATCAAAGCATTCACCAGAGTATGAGATGGAAACCTAGAGTGGTTCATCCTCGGAAGAACAGGCTGCCCGGAGACATCACAAAAGTGGAAAACATGTTAGGGATGAGCCAACTACCCTCATTGAATTACAGGCCCGCCCTCTTTCTATGTCATGCTTCTAGCATCTATCATGTTTTGAGTTTTGTCAAAGGGTGGCTAATGTTCGAGTTCATCATGAGTTGCCCCATCTTTTTGTGTTTCACTTACATGGAGGTCACTCTATCTTCACCGGGGTCACTTTCACACTGACACCTGAAACTATCTTATTAGCAACCGGTATACCGAATGTTGGAGAACAGTGGCACAAGAAACAGAAGGTTGATCGACAGCACTATGAACCTTACATTAAGGCCAGATTATTGAGGCAGCTCCAAAGAGTCTTTCCATTCAGATACTTGAAAGATGAATATGCTCCACTCATGAAATTGATCATGAAGTATTTCAGCTGTGAGGGGAGGTTCTCTGGTCTATGTGCCTATCACATCAGATTGGTCATGCACTTTACCAGCATATGGATGATGAACATCCCATATTTCATTTGTAGGAACATAGAGAGGATGAACACCTTCATGCAGCACAAGACCCCTCAACAGCAACTTAACAGTGTTTATCACTTTGATCTTATTCGGATTTTGGTGGATCATCAGTTGGGATTGCAGGGAATTACATGGGATGACTTCATCTCCCGTGACATCTTCAACACTTCACAGGTATTATCTGAGGTTGACAATGAGATAGGTGGTCCTTCTCATCAGTATGAGCGCCACGAGACCACTACTATGCCAATATTCATCACATATCAGAGAGGCAGTAGGCATTTGTTTGCAGCAGCAAAGTGAGTGTTATCTCCACCCGAGGTGGAAGGGGCCTCGCTTCTGACATCAGCAACATAGGTATAGGACAAGGGCAAGAGGCCCATGCATGATGAGGGTCCATCAGGTGAAGAAGAGGCCGACTTCATCCTTATTCATGATGATGATGTAGATGTGGAGAGTGCCAAAATTAGGAGGACCATCTAGGAGTAGAAAAGGGAGATCCAAGACTTTTCACTCAATTTGGAGAGGGAAAATGGATTATCAGGTATTTACAGTAGCGAAATAAACATATCGAGGACCAACATGAGATCATGGAGCTGCAAAACATCCGTGAGAATCACCAAGCTGCCCAACATAGGAGGATTGAGCTCACTCCGTTGGAGCAAGAGATTAACAATGACCGAGCGTCTTGGCTCGAGCGTATCAACATCCACCTTGAGAGACTGCTAGAGAATTCCAACAAGCACAAAACCATATTGAAGAAGATTTTTTATCACTACAGGGCATAGAACATGAGTTTAAAGGCTTGGATAACGAGTTTGAAAGCGAAATTGGGGAGAGCGACAAAAAGACAAAAGAGGAAAAAAGAGAAAGATCGGCTTTGAATCTTGGCTGAAGCCTATGTGGCCTAGAATAGCACTTCATATAGGATCTCCAACCCAAATTTCAAAAACATTTGGACAATTTTGGTCACATGAAAATTTTTTGGGCACAAAACAGGGTTTTTCTCCCTGTGCGCCATGCCACTCGCGCGACGCTTAGGATTGGGAGCTCCAAATCATAAATGGTTTGCATTTTGGGATTTATCATGCAAAATCATGACTACTGGTGCATGGACAAGAAATTTTGGCATGGTTTGAGTCTCTAGGAGGTAAAAAACACTCCAAAAATGACCTCTCTGCCCCTATTTTGACACACAGGAAGCAGTCTTGGCAGAATGAAGTTTTGGAGGGGAAAATGAGCACCAAATTTACAAATTCCACTTGGGTTGGAAAGTCGACAGGCTAGGCTTTCCTCCAAGCACACGTGGGCACAATTTGGACTCCTGAAGGTACCTCAAAACAGCCTCCAAATTGGCGCAGCGCATATAGATTTGGGCGCAACGCATATAGAGAAAAAGGTGAAAATCACTTCAGCTTCGTGAAATTTCGATTCGCGTCTTTCTCCAAGTGGGATTGCTCATCTACACTACACTTTTTTCAGCACCTAAGGCAAAATTTAAAGTATTTCCACTAAATGTTGGCTTCTATCCAAGTGGCAAAGGAAGGTGAGCAGTCACCCAAGCCATTTGTCATTTTTGTAACGCTGCACCTGTAACTAATGGTTGGCTTTCCACTTCCACTTTGTAATGATTTGAAAACATCCCCAACTCTTATTCGTTATATTTCCCCATGGCATAGTCTATTTATTGTATGCAAACCATTTGTAAAGGGTTGGCTTGTAATTTCTAGGGGACTATGGGAGAGAAACTCAGTTCTTCATTATATATTTTGACAGAGGATTAATGAAAGGCAGTGACTCTGTTTCATGATATTCTTGTGGCGTGAGTGTAGCACATGTGTTCTCTTTATGCTTCATATGTATTTTTTTATGTTTCACAATTCATTCATATTCATTTCAGTGAAATTTTCTAAGTAAAATAAGGTAGAATTCATGTTTATTTCTCTGCCTGTGGGAAAGTTTCACGTATGTGTTCTCCTTCTATTGAAAAGGATTCATGTGTTTAAGCCTTTTCACCCTCCTCAACAATATTTCCGTTCTGCAGTACTTCAAATTTAATTGCTAGACTTTCCACCTATCTCACCTCATAAAGTAATCTGTGCCTTTGTGTTAAATTCTCTACTCATTATTGTCCGTTGGTCCCATACCATCCCAGAAACTCAGTCATTTATAAAAAATTTGCTTCTTGTATCCATATTTATTTACTAGCCTAAGATCAACATGTCACTGTAAGTCATCTCAGACCATTTCGTTTACTTATTCGCTGAGTGTGACTCGGAGAGAGCCCTCTCCTGATCTGGTAGGGCTAGCTACTAGACCGAGCTTGGTTTGTAGTTACCCTAAATTTTGCCTTCCTTCAGCCTAAGGCAGATTTAGGTGCTAACAGATGTTACAAAAAGAGGATGGACTATTGCTTTTTGTATATATTTCTCAGAGCCAAAGGTCAAAACAGTGACTCATGGTACGTTGTACAAGTTTGCTTTGCTAAACTAGTCTATAATCAGGTCATTGTGGGAGATTTGGCATAACTCTTCCTTGGAGAATCCAATTTGGATCAGACTGGTGCCATTGAAAAGAGGATGTAGAGGGCTAATATAGGTCACAATCTTAGAACTAAATGATCTGAAATTATAGAGATACATCAGATTCAATATCAAGCTCCTACAAAGTGAAAAAAGGTGTGTAGTTTTTTTTTTTAGATTTTCGCATAAACTTGATTTGAAAAATTAGTTTGAAGGAATTCAAAGGGCATAATAAAGCATTATTATCTGTAATTGATGCTCCGAGGAAAGAAAATGAAAACATCTAGTGAGCAACCTAAAAGCTCTAGCACAACTCATGAAGAAGAGGAAGAAATGCAACATGATATATCAAAATTATGAGACCAAGTGCAACAAGTGTCACTTGCACAAAAAGTAACGAAATCTAATATGGATGGTTTAAGGAAAGATGTAGAAGCTAATATGGATGGTTTAAAGAAATGTGTAGAAGCTAAAATGGATTGTTGAAAGAAAGGTGTAGAAGCTAAGATGAATGGCATGGAAGGTAAGATGACTAGCATGGATGCTAAAATAGATGGCATAGATGATAATATGGAAGAATTGAAGATAAACATGAATAAGTTGCTACAAGAAATGGTCACTAATGGTGAAAGGGTAGTAAAGGAAACTCATGATGAGAATAAAAGAAATGTTAATCATGATTCCATAGACTCTAATGTTGGATTGAAGACCCACCATATTCCAAAAATCGATATGAGGAAGCTTAATGGCAAGGATCCCGCAACATGGACATTACAAATGGAGCAATTTTTTGATCTAAATAATGTGAAAAGCACACAAAAGGTACGAATTGTAACTTTATATTTGGATCCAAATCAGTTTGTATGGTATCAGTGGCTTTTCTCTCATAAACAAATTATCACTTGGGAAATATCTACAGAAGAATTGACAGCACATTATGAGGATACAAAAAGCAACACTTTTTTTAGCCAATTGATAAGTCTCAAATGAAAGGGTTGAATAATGGAGCACATTGAGGAGTTCCAAAATTGAACATAAGGGTAAACAATATTCTAGAGGAGAAAAGGATTGATGTGTTCATAGGGACTTTAAAGGATAATATCCAACATGATGTTCACCTTTGGGAACCTGATTCATTAGAGAAGGCATTCAGGTTAACAAAAAAAATGAAAAGCAAAATTATGGCAACCAGGAAGCATACCATTCACAACTATAAAGATAGAAGTGTTGTTGCCCCTAGTCTTCCACGAAATATAAGGTTGACACCACAACAATTGGAAGAAAAAAGAGAAAAAGGGTCTTGTTACAGTTGTGATAGCAAATACACTAAAGGTCATAAGTGTGCTAAGATGAAATTATTCTACATAGATTGTGAAGAGGAAGAAGAAAAAGAGCAAGAAAGGTCAAAAGAAGAGGATATACTCCATGAACAAAGCCTAGATAAAGAAGAAATGAATCCGACCATATCTTGTAATGCATTGGCTAAAATTACCACTCCTCAAACCATCAAGATAGAAGGACAAATCAAGAGGAAAAAGGTAATAGTGTTGATTGATTTAGGAAGTACCCACAATTTTATTCATTCTTAGATAGAAAAAGAATTGAATTGCTTCCTATATCCAAAACCTGAGTGTGAATTGATGGTTGCAAATGGAGGAATGATAAATTGCTCTAGAAAGTGCCATAATATCAAGCTATCCATGGAAGAATATGTATTGACTAGCCCAATGCTTCCATTCCAATGGGAGGTGCTGATGTTGTACTAGGATTCCAATGGCTACAATCCTTGGGTACAATAGCTTTTAACTTTCAAGAAATTTTTATGAAATTTTCTACGGAAGGAAAGGAAGTTGAATTAAGGGGTATTGTAGGGAATCTAGGAAATATAATCAGCTCTAACAATATGACAATGCTTCCAAAAAAGGAACAAAGAGGTGTAAATGCACAATTATGTTCGCTAGATGTTTCCACCTCGGAATCATCTACTTCTCTAGATCTCCAAAAAGTCTTGGAAAATCATTCCAAGGTATTTGAGACTCCCAAAGACCTCCCACGTATTTGTGATCATGATCATGCTATTCAGCTGATTTTAGGAAGTGTTCCTCCAAACATCAGCCTATACAGATATCTCTATGCCCAAAAAAGTGAAATTGAATGTATGGTTGCAGAAATGATAGAGGCTCATATAATTCAACCTAGTCAAAGTTATTTCTCTACTCCAGTAGTATTGGTGCAGAAGAAGTATGGATTGTGGCGCATGTGTCCGAATTATATGGAGATCAGCAAGCTCACTATTAAAAATAAGTTTCACATTCCTGTCATTGATGAATTATTGGACGAATTGCATGGATCAATTTACTTCACCAATTTTTATCTTCATTAAGGATATCATCAAATCAGAACGAAGATTGAAGAAATTCTTAAAAAAGAACATTTAGAACTCATGAGGGTCATTATGAATTTTTGGTCATGCTTTTTGGCCTTACCAATGCACCTTCTACATTTCAAGGTTTGATGAATTCCATTTCAAACCCTTCCTTAGAAAATTTGTGTTAGTATTTTTTGATGATATACTAATCTACAACAAGTCTTGGAAGGATCATGTTGAACATGTTGACAGGGTGCTACAACTATTGGAGGAGAAACAATTATATGAAAAAAGATCCTAATGTTTCTTTGGAGTACAAGAGGTCAAATATCTGGGTCATATTATATCTCATGAAGGAGTTAAGCTAGACCCTAGCAAAATTAAAGCCATTAAGGAATGGAAAATCCCCACATCCATAAAGCATCTACGAGGATTTCTTGGGTTGACAGGGTATTATCACGAGTTTGTTAAGAATTATGAGAGAGTAGCAACACCTCTAACAAAATTATTGAAGAAAGATACATTTTCATGGACTCCAGAAGCAACAAAGGCCTTCGAACATCTTAAAGAGGCAATGTGCCAAGCACCGGTCTTAGTTACACCAGACCTCACAAAAACCTTTATTGTGGAATGTGATGGTTCGGGAAATGGAATTGGTGTTGTTTTAATGCAAGATGAAAGACCCATTGCTTTTGAAAGTCATCCAATAAAGGGAAAGTTTTTACAAAAAGCTTTGTATGAGAAGGAAATGTTGGCAATACTACATGCACTTAAGAAATGGTGACCATACCTAATGGGAAGACACTTCAAGGTAAAAAGCGATCATGATAGCCTTAAATACTTTTTAGAACAAATATTATCCTCTAAAGAGCAACAAAAGTGGGTCACAAAGTTGTTGGGTTGTGACTTTGGAATCATCTACAAAGAAGGGAAGCAAAATGTGGTGGCAGATGCACTCTCAAGAAAGGATGAGGATGTGGAAGCATTGTTGTGTGCCATTTCTATTATCCAACTAGATTGGATAAATGAAGCAAGGGAGGAATGGAAGAATGATGAAGTGTGGGCACTTGTTTGAAAGTTACAACAAGGTTCCAGAACATTTGATACATTGAGCTGGCAAAATGATTCATTATGGTACAAATATTACTTATACCTCTATAAGAATTCCCAACTCAGACAAAAGGTTCTTATGAAATTGCACACTTCTCCCTTAGGAGGGTGCTCAGGATTTTTAAAAACTTACCACAAGGTTAAGAAGGAATTTTTTTGGGATGGCCTTAAATTGGTATTCAAAAGTTTGTGGTGGAATGTTTGGTTTTCCAACAAAATAAAGTTGAAACAATTAAGAACCCACGTCTATTACAACCATTATCCATTCCAAGCCAACGTTGGGAAGAGGTTTCAATGGATTTTATCATAGGTTTACCCAAGTCTGAAGGAAAAAGTGTCATCATGGTGGTAGTTGATAGACTTACCAAGTATGCACACTTTTGTGCATTATCACATCCATTTAAAGCCATTATAGTTTCTAGTGCATTTATGGAAACAATTCAAAATCTACATGGAAACCAAAAGATTATTGTAAGTGACAGAGATCCCATTTTCACTAGAAATTTTTGGACGTAATTATTTTCTTGTCTTGGTACTCGATTAGCTCATAGCTCATCTTATCATCCTCAATATGATGGGAAAACTAAGATAGTAAACAAATGTTTTGAAGGATATCTTCGTTGCTTTGTATCTGATAAACAAACACAATGGGTCAAATGGTTGCCTCTGGTTGAATAGTGGTATAACACTTCCTTCCATACAACAAAAAATATGACCCCATTTATGGCACTTTATGGATATCAGCCACCATCCTTCACATCATATTTAAGAGAAAATTCTAAGGTTCAAGCATTGGAACATCACATTGAACATCAACAACAAGTCCTCCAACTCTTAAGGATAACCTCGTGTTGGCACAGAATAGAATGAAACAATAGGTAGATCAACATCGCAGTGAAAGAAGTTTTGATGTAGGTGATTGGGTATTCCTACAGCTACAACCATATAAACAAATGTCCCTCAAGCAAGCTAAGAAGGATAATAAATTATCACCAAATTCTTATGGTCCATACAAGGTGTTGCAAAAGCTTGGTACTATGACATACAAATTGGAGCTCCCTGCAGCTTATCAACTGCACCTAGTTTTCCATGTTTCATGTTTAAAGAAGGTTATAGGTGACAAGCTCCCAGTTCAAACAATATTGCCAGAACTTGATGAGGAAGGAAAAATTATATTGGAAAGTTAGGCTTTCAAGATCATTTGGCTCTTCCTATTTATCCATTCTCATAGAGCTCTAAGACCTCTTATTCATGTCCTTGAACTCCTTTGTTGGTTGATAATTTGAGATGACTCCAATAGCATGCAAGTCCTTCTAGAAATTGATAGTCTCTTCATCATTTTTGTGAATGTTTGCTTTGTAATTCACTTCACAAACTACGCAATACTTGTTGGAAAGGTAGAAGTGTAGTAATCTATGGTGATGGAATCATGAGGTTTTGTGTTTTCTCGAAATTTCTTCGAGATATGATTGAAACTTTAGTTGAAATCTTTCAGTTTTTTCTTTTGATCCAAATTGAGATTACCAAGCTCTTTTAATAATATGGTGGGGGTCTTGTCATCAATAAAATTTTGAAGGAATATTTAGATCCCCCTCCAATTCTTGATGGATATTGGAGGAAGGTTGTGATTCCATGTAATTTCTCTACCATCCAAGGTACATTGGAAAACTATACATGCAACATTATGATAACGTACCTCAAATGTTGGCAGATGTAGCTAAAAGTTTTCTAGATGCTATTCAACCTTTACTATCTTATCAGGGTCATATTTCATTAAATATTCTCTAAATGCCTGGGCATCTTGTGTGGGATAGCCTAAAGTGCAAGTGGACCATGGGTCATCCAATCTAGATTTTTGTCTACCATGTATTCTTCTTCACTCTCCTCCTCCTATTTATCAAATCTTGATGGCTCTTTTCTCTTCTTCTTCTTCTATTCTTATCCCACTGAAAGTGGCACCGGAGTTTAGAATGTTTCCTCTATTACCACCATCAAAGAGTGGAGGCTATTATTACTTCTCCACAAAGTTTTGTAATTCTTTAAGATTGTAAAGAACTAGGTCTTCAGCAGACGAGACTACTATCCCTATGGAAGTGGTCTTGTTCTTCTTTGGAGAATATGAAAGACTGATTACTCCCAGAATCATTCCAACATATTTTGCAAATTGATGGGTGATGGGGCAGATGGCCTGAATTTGAGTCTATGGAATTTCACGTTTAGGCCTGGGCTAAGAAGAGTCACCTACTTCAGAGGACTTAGTAGGGGATGTGCAATGAACATTGCTAACTTGACCAAAATATGGAATGATGGGATATTTGGGTCTATCAACCATAAAACACTAGCTTCCCTACTTCTACCACTAGAAATGTTGATGGTGTCAGACCCACCAAAACTCAATGGATATCCCTGAGATGAAATACCAATCAAACCTCACGCTATTTGGTGTAGGAGTCCCATCTGGTATAAATTCTCGATTGTCAATCCTTAAATATGTGCCTCGACTCTATCTTTCATCACAAGACAATGATGCAATGGTGTCTTTGAAAAGAAATGGAGGTGTGCCTAGTGAGTGTGCAGTTGCAACTGTGTCAATTTTATTCTACTATAAACGGGGATACAAGTGAGCCTCTAAGTGAGAGCTAATAGTACCACCCAGGAAGAGGCACACATGAACCAAAAGGGTATTTCTAATATCTAGTTGAATAGTCCACAATGGATGTGACAATCGTTACAACCAGCAAACAATGATATATATGTCTAGTATCCCGCAGAATATTTCACAAGGATGGGACAACAATAAAAACCATTATAAAACATTCTCAATAAGATAAGCACTAAAATAACCAAAATATCTCAACTATCGTAGTACATGTGAAGGAAAACATGAAATATAAACATCCATAGAATAGTCTAAAAAAAATTCGCAGTCCATGCATGGAGAACATGTTCGCCTAAAAATTATTTTGTTATTAAGAAAAAGTTCCAAGAAAAATGTTTACAATGTGCATCAATATCCCTAATAGGGGGACATTGGAGCCACTCCTTGCTCCTTAAAGAACTAGTTGATATCTCTAATTCTTTGCACGAGGAGCCAAGGTGAAAAGTCCTTTTCTTATAAAATGAGGGGGTATATATAACCAAGGGGTGATTATTCTCCCTTGTGACTCTTTGACTACCCTCATGATTGTTCAACTTCATATGAATTTTCAACTTACAAGAATCTTCATATTCATGTGTTTCCTTTGGACTTCCAATTTACAGTACATTTTAATATAATATACATGGTCCACAATAGTGATGTGGCATTTGACCACTCGTGACATGACATGACATGAAATTGCTGACATGGATTTCTTGGTTGCAATGTCAAGTCACTATTGTTGTTGAGTGCTAGATGTATTCTTGGATATGATCTCTCTTCACCTCTGCATGTCTTGATGACGCAGAGTGTTCAAATGATCTTTAATCTTGGATGGTGGTTGCAAACTAATGTATGTTTTCCTCTTCTTGATTGATCCACTTGTGAGTTTAGATGTGAGAGAGTATTTAAGCATGCTTCCCTCATTCTTCTCCTTCTTCATCATCTCACCATGATGATAGTATACCTATTTTTGCAATTCACTCTTGACAGAATGACATAAACCCGAAAACCCCCTGGTCTAAGATGATGCATTATTATTCATGAACTCAGCCTAAGACAAGTCATAGAATGGAGAGAGGGGCTAACTGACTATGCATTGCATAGTTCCAGTAGATAAGGAAAGAGCTTTGGCTCTAATACTGTTGAATGCACAACTCAAGGAGGCTTGAAAGATAGAACTGTGTAGTTTCTAGAGGCAGTAGATTTCGGTTGAGGGAAGGGTCACTAGAGGAAGCATATGCCTAGTCCTAGCGGTCACAAGAGGCTAGGATTATTTCATTTTATAGTTCCAATATGTAATGAGAAAGCTTGAGGGTTGAATATGTGAAGTGCATAGTTTAAGGTAGACTAAGAGACACAACTTCACAATTCTAGAAGTAAAGATCGGGAGTTGGACTCAGAAATTGTGTAGAAAACTAGCCCTGGAGGACAAGGAATGTGCACTGCAAAGTTCCAAGAAGCAAAGTCACATCCTAGAGGGCTAAGATTATGCAATGCACAACTTAGTCCCGGTTCGTTGAAGCTAAGTTGCGAGGTCAAAAATATTTTCTGAAAATAACTAAGTGCGAGATGGGTGATGGTATTGTGATGAACCTTAACTATGATCATACACTTAGGATACTTTGATGGCATGACAAAATAGATCATTGAAACACATAAACAAAGAGGTTCCCTCCGCGTGACTACCTCATGATAAGATACGACAAGTGTGACACTTAAGATAGGCTTTAGGACGACTGTGACGACAATTTTGCGTAATGCTCAAGACTCTGTGTATGGATGTGTTGAATGTTTTCATGGTTGGAACAAATCAAATAAATAAATACCAATATTTGAAACCATCAGAAAAGGTTCAAAAACATTGTATGACAGTCAAACATGCCAAAAGATGATAGTTAACCCAACACGCAAAAGGGACCAAAGAAATTTGAGAAATCTCATGAAAGAAGCTCTAACGTTTGAAATAGAAAATAAAAAGAATGAGGAAGGATATGAAATTTGAGTGGAAGCCAAAATTTTGGAGGGTGTTGCAGTAGCTACAACATTAGTAAAATGGAAAAACCTTCTAGTTTCAGATGCAACTTGGATCACATCCACATTCATACAAAAGTTTGGAAAATATGTTAAATAAGTCATGGACAAGAATCCTTGAAATCATTATTCCTTGGGAGCATGATGCATGGGAATCTATAATTCTCATTGACCAAGAGGTCAAAAACATTTACTAGAGCAATTGGTTCCTCAATGAATGGTTTGCTACGATAGAAGTTGTTTGAAATTGTCATGTAATTTGTTCAATTTAGGAAAATTGTTAAAGAATTGTTATAATTGTTTAATTCTTCCCTAAAAAGGTATTTTGATCCTATATTCATGTATCTAGAACAAACTATAATGTAATCTATATATTCCTTCAATTTTAATAAAATGGGTTTGTGCATTTAGCAATGACAATCCCTTAATTTTGCTCAAAACTAGTCCTTCTGAAATCTAGTGAATAATACATTATCCAACTTAAATATTATATATTATGTCAAATACCAATAGGCCACATATATGTGTATGTATCATTGTTGGAGTGGTTGCAGGAAGAGTGGAGAAGGGAGAGGAGCATCCCTTGGGGAGTGACATTAAAATTCCCAAAGGAAAGCCAACAGAGGAAGAACAATGAATATTTTTATGCTTTTCATTCCCCACAGGGATTCATTAATAGAGGACACAACAATTGAAAAAATATTTAATTGACAAAATTTGTCCAGTGGTCATTACCCCAATAATATTATTAAGTGCCCAAGTTAAACACATCACGCTATAGAGAGTAGGTCAACCTCGTCTAGAAGACATACCCCAATGACTTAGCATAGCTCTTGTTTTACATTTGGTTGGGCATTGTATGGGTGGCCAGGAGCATTGTTTGTGGGTCCAACCTAGAGGTCTGTTCTGGGTGGCTCTACAATAGGGGCTTTAATTTACTGTTTCAGGTTATATATGAAGTGGCATGTACTATCTACTGTGGCCCCTGCCCAGAGGCCTCTCGATACCTCTTCACGAGAATAGGTTTTAATTAGTGTTAGGATATGCATAAAGAGGTTGCGGATTTTAACTCTAGAGGGACACCAAGGTGGACACTAACCAATGGGCTTATCCCAGTGAACTTTACAAATGGTTGTTTCCATAGCACAAACATTTTGAGCTAAGATCCCTTGGCATCGGTTACACAACAATTGCAATGGACCCTTTGTTGATAATATAAAAGTAGAGTTTGAAGGAAAATAAGAACGAGGGTGTAGCAGAGTAGGGAGGTGTCATGTAGGCCCAATCCTATGGTAGAATGTGGAACGCAAAGGTATTTCCACAAAACTTGGGAATTAAAATGAATTCTAGCCATAATTGTGCAGATTTCACTCTCGTTTGGACTCCTTCCACTATTACTAGGTTTTCCTGAAATTTTTAAAGGGATTTAAGTTTCGAAGATGTTGAAGGGAGCGTTAATTCTAGGAATAAAATTTGTGACAAAAAGGGTAAATAGAAACCAATTCTAAGCAGGTCTAATATAGATTTGCATCATCCCCCATTTTAATATTTCTGAGTTCTTTAAGTAACATGGATGTAGTGTTAGGATTTTGGATAGCGGCATTCGTAGTAGCTAGGGTTCAGGTCTAAGCTTTAGTGACAAACTTGCAGAGTTTGCAATAACTCTGCCAACTCTTATAGCAACAAGACAAACCACATCGGACAAAGGAGGTGAGAGAATCATGAGAAAACCTCAGGGGGAGGGCGTAGAGCCTCCCCCAAATGACAATGAACAGGTTCCAATGTAGGAGGAAGCTTGTAAACAAATAGTCCAAGAGGAAATAGAAGAAGGACAGGACTCTCAAGGAGATAAAGAAACAACTAACAAAATTCCCAAAGTGACTTCCACCACATGCAAGCCAGTTGCAGCCATGAGACCAAAGATTGAGATACCCAGCTGTAGGATTGACACACAAATCTAATATATGAAGGATCATGCTCTGATAGGGAAGTTTATTGGCTTTTGGCCCACAGAAAAAGCGCTGCAGGGTTGGATTGTAGCCAAATGGAAGCCGAAAGGTCATATAACCCTAGAGCTAGGCCCTAAGGGATTCTTCATGGTGGTTTTCAACTTTCTGGAGGATAGAAATAGAATCATTGATGAAGGGCCGTATTTATTCAACGTTGTTGTATTGTATCTCAGAGACTGTGTTGAAATTTTTAACCCGGATAAAGAAGATCTTAGTTTGGCACCGATCTAGATCTGTCTCTACTCCCTCCCTTTGGAATACTGGGATGAGGCTTCATTACAAGATATTGGCAATGGTCTCAGTGAGTTCATCAAAGTTGCAGAGGAGACTAAGCTCAGAAGATACACCTCATATGCTCATATATGCATCTATATGCACCTCAACAATGCCCTGCCAGATGCGGTAAGTCTTTTTCATGACGATTTTGAATGGATCCAATCTATAGACTATGAACATGTTCCATTCTGCTATAGGAAATGTCATGCTCTTGGCCACTTATTTCGAGATTTCCCATCTAACTTGAAAACCTCATCCCCTCCTCCTTTTGGAAAATCAGACGCTGATGGATTTACCAAAGCCTCCCATCGCAAAAGAATTAGAGAAAATATGGATCTAATCCCAAAACTTCTGCTGATAAGCCCCCCAGACCAAGTACAAGGAACAACTTCGAGTCCCTAGCCCAGCCAGATCTGGACAACCATGAAAACCCTAATCTCTCTAAGGAGATGCCTAAGTCAAAAGCTCACTCAGCCTCCACCATCACAAAGATTCTCTAGAAATCAAAGCAAATGGTCGACCTCGTCTCTTCCTCACCTAGTGATATTCCCGCCTGGCTCACTCAAATTATGGAGGTAGACAATGAGCAGACTGCTCTGAAGGATACAAAGGAAAATATAGAAGAAAGAAATGAAACCCAGAATATGGAAGAGGAACCAGAGAGCATAGATATAGGAGATCTAGATATTATAGGCTTAGAGCAAGCCTGTAAAACAAAAAGTTATGACAAGATTCTAGAAGGCAGTTGGACAACCTGGAAATAATTTTGTCAAGAGCACAGAGACAGCGAACCCTTGGCATACATTCTATAAGCTAATGGTATGGAAAGATCCTCATAAAAGATAATAAAAAGAGAGGAAGGAAAACGGATCTCCAATGAACGATTCGCATTGGGGAAATGCTAGTGGAATCAGGAAAATATTCCAAGCTCACGAAGTACTATGCCACCCTCTCTAATATCTCATCATGAAGCTCATTTCATGGAATATTAGAGGGCTTAACAGCCCTAGCAAGTATAGATCAATAAAAAGCATGATTCAGCAAGAAACACCAAGCATCTTCTTCATACAGGAAACTAAGTATAACTCAGCAACTCTGGAAAAAACCATGGAAAAAGCTTGGCCAAGTTGTAATGCAATTGTCATGGATGCATTAGGTGCATCAAGAGGCCTTGCAGTCATTTGGAATGCACAGACAATCACGCTCTCCAATATGCATGCGAAGAAGCACTTCATTCAGGGTTCATTCCATATAACAGGGACAAATATCCATGGGCATTTAACAAATGTTTACTTTCCTCAGGAAGCCATTCATAAGATAGACATACTGAATACTCTATCAATAATCAATATTGAAAGAACCCACCGGCTCTGGATCAAAGGGGGGACTTCAACATGATAACCAAACTAGAGGAAAAAAGGGGAGGAAAAAGAAAACTAGATAAGGAAAGCTATCACTTAAAGAACTTCATCCAAGACCAACTAGCTCATTGATCTACCATTCAATAATGGAGTTTACACCTGGAACAATAAAAGAGCAGACCCTCATCAAATCGCCTCAAGATTGGATCGATTCCTACTCTCTGATAATGCAATCCATTTAGGTTGAGACCTCTCAGCTTCAATTTTTCCCCTCATAACCTCCGATCATTGGCCAATCGCACTCCAATCAACAAGACTAGGAAACACTGCTCATCGGCCCTTTCGCTTCGAAGCCTTCTGGATGTCACATCGAGAATTCAATGACCTAATAAACATGGTCTGGAAAAGCTTCATACCTTTGGAGGGATAAAAAATCTTCCAATTCCAGCAAAAGCTCAAAAACCTCAAATTCCATATCAAACAATGGAACCAGTTTATTTTTGGAAATATTATTTAGGAAAAAACTACTCTAAATAAAGCAATCATAGAACTGCAACAAAAAATCATCACTGGAGGGCGAACAGAGTAGCTCTCAGAGCAGGAAACACACTTGCAATCTCAAATCTTTGAAAAAGACAAGCAAGAAGAAGTTCTTTGGAAGCAAAAATAATGGGTGAGGTGGTTGAAGGAAGGCGAAAAGAATACAAAGTTTTTTCACTGCTTGATGATTCAAAGGATAATGATCAACACCATTACCCATATACAGAATAGCCAAGGAGAAAGAGCAGAGGACCATGCATCCATAGAACAAGAACTTCTGACATACTTCAAGCAAGTTTATCATGATACTCAAATAGATCGGATGGAGGCCATAGATAAAATAATCAAATCCGTTCGAAAGATCATCACTGAGGAACATAATCAGTTGCTCCTCAAACCAATTACCTTACAGGAGGTGGAAAAGGTGGTACAACAATTAAAATAAGGAAAGGCACCAGGTCCAGACAGGTTTACTTCTAACTTCTTTCACAATTTCTAGGATTTGATCAAATTGGAGGTCTGGCAAGTCATGGAAGAATCTAGAGAAAACATATGGATGCTTCGATCCATGAATGCCACTTTCATTACCCTCATTCCTAAAGAAGCTCATTCTAGAACCCCTGATCAATTCAGGCCTATAACGCTATGCAACGTCATTTACAAGATTGTCTCCAAAGTCATTGCTTCAAGGCTTAAACTGTTGCTCCCTTTACTTATCTCCCTAGAGAAATCAAGGTATGTGGAGGGTCGGCCAATCACAGACGTCATTATTCTAATGCATGAGATAATCTACTCTTTGAAGCAGCATAAAAAAATCAGGTATGCTACTTAAAATAGATCTATCTAAAGCCTTTGATAGTCTAAGCTGGAGTTATATACAAAAAGTGTTAAATGGCTTTGGTTCTTCTCCACCATGGGTTAGATGGGTTATGAGTCTCATTTCTTCCACCTTCTTCTCCATCCTTATCAATGGAATTCCTTCCTCCACCTTTCATCCCTTTAGATATATTTTCAAGGAGATTTCTTATCCCCTTTTCTATTTGTCATCATAGTGGAAGGTCTTGGTGGATGTATCAAAGATTCACTTCACACCCAGCAACTTCAAGGCCTCTCCTTTCCAAACTCCCCTCCCTTCACCCATAAAAAATTTGGGGATGATAACATGTTGTATGGGCATCCTTCAGTCCAAGAAGCTCATAAGTTAAAATCTCTGTTAAATAAATTTTCAGCTGCCTCTGGAGCTTCCATAAACCAAGCCAAATCCCAAATTTTCTTCTTTCGTACACCTACAACTACCCAAGCCTCCATTGCTTGAATCTTGGGTTTTCCAATAGCCACTCTTACTTCCACCTACCTAAGATCTCCCCTGATTGATGTTGCCGTGAAACACTCATCTTGGAATCTGCTCCTTGAAAAATTAGAAGCACGTCTCTCTTCTTGGATCCACAAATCCCTCAATATGCCTAGTCACTTAGACTTAATCAAATCATTTCTTCATTTTATGCTGCTATATCTCTTCTCTATCCTAGCCGCCCCTAAATGGGTTCTCAAAAATATAAAAAAGCTCCAAAGACCCTTTTTATGGGGTAGCTCGGAACAGAAACACAAATGGGCTCTCGTTAAATGGGAAAAGGTATGTTTACCCAAGCACTTTGGAGGGATTAGGCATCATGATCCTCATCATAACAATGTTGTTATGGGAGCACACATCTGGTGGAACTAGCTCACAGCACCGAATACTCCTTGGGCCACTCTATGGAAAGAAAAATATGCCAACAATAGACCTATTGAGGATCTCATTCGACTTACTGATATTGGTCTGGGTTCACTAGTTTGCAATGCAACAAAGCAACACAAAAATTTGGTTCAGTAGCATAGCTTCTAGGAGGTCAAGGGCAACACTATTGCTAGGTTCTGGGAAGATTCCTGGCAGCAACAACATAGACTAAAAGATTTGATTAATCCTCACCAAATTCCGAATTGGGAAGCTCATAGGTTTGATAAGATCAATCAATACTGGAAGCCTACCTTAACACATGGATTCAGGAAATGGGTAAATCCTCATCACATTATTCGGAATGGCCTGGAGCCTGATCAGCAGATCCTCGGAAAGGAACTCTCCAATTGAAAAATAAGATATTCAGAAAAGAAGGATGTGCTTAGATGGGGATATGAAGCCGAGGGAATGTTCACCACACATGAAGCCTACAACATAATCATAAAAGAATCTGCATTCAAAGATCCAGTTTGGACAACTATCTGGGCTCCCAACTTATGGCTAAAGGTGTCCACCTTCCTCTGGCTACTGTGTCAAAACAAAATCCTCACCTGGGATAATCTGTGGAAGAGAAACTTTCATGGACCTTCCATCTGTCCCAACTGTAATCAGGAAGAATAAACCACCTTGCATCTAATGAACACTTGCCCTCTAGCTCGTAAGCTCTCAAAAAAAGTTAGTTTTAGGTGCCAAAGGGACAGTCAAATCAAGGAAGACATCCCCACCACTATCCACAATTGGGCAAGAAATCGTTATAGAGCAAGGTTCTCAACTCCTTATAGAATCTTTCTCCTTATGGCTGATACTCTATGTTAAACTTGGTCGAGGATTAGTCCTCTCTGTATTTTTCTGTATATATTAATAGATTACTTTACTTGAAAAAAAAACATGGATGTAGTGTTATCATCATCAATTTATTCTAACAATGACTGTTTAAACTCCATCAAATTTTGGAATGAATTTGGTGGAAGGATATGGTATCAAATTGACTCTTTATTTTCTAAAGTGTATGGAAATAATCTACAAGCAACATCATCATAAAGTACCTCTAACATCGATAGATGCAAGTAGAAGTCAACAATGTGATCTTCGATTTTCACTTTCTTATCAGGATCATACTTGGTAAGAAGATTTTCCCAGTGCTTATATTAGAAATAAAGATTTCCTAGAAGACCAATACACCCTTGGGCCATCCAATCCAATTGGACATCGACCATGTCTTTGTTCTTCTCCTCCTTCTCACTCTCTGATTATGAATACTCTTGTCATTCACGATACAAATTCTTGTTATTGTTTGGATGTTCATATTCCCTCGGTTGTTCTTCATTAGAATAATGAAGATCCTCCCTATCTCCATCCATATTTTTTGTAATAAGTGTTAGAAGATCCCCTTGCTACTGAATTGTTTTAGAACCGTCAACTAAATCTTCAAGGGTTACATTAACGAATTCTTCGACTAAAGAAACCAAAACATCACTATGGGTTGTTTTTTTCTTTGTTTAATTATGAGGAAGAAAGGATGTGAGAAGGATCAATCCAAGAGCTCTAGCAAGCTAACTAGAAATAGGCTAACGTGTCTAAAGTTGCTTATAGGTAACTTCATATGCACACTTTGAATCTTGGTGAGATGGCTCTTCTTTCTAAAATATATGACGTGGATTTCGACTTGTTCAATTACTACCATGCACAAAAGGTATTTTGTGGGAATGTGTTGAATTGTCAACTATAAAAATCCTACCCTCCTTCTAGCACTAAAACTATTGACAATTCTGGAAGTTACCAGTAGTGATAGGGTCCGTATAGTATGAAGTACCAATTTGACATCACACCATTTAGAGTAGCAACCCAACTGGAAAATTAATTTTGTTTCCATAATCTTAAATATTTTCCTCAGTTGCAATAAACGACAAATGAGAGACACATGTACTTTCAAGATAGACAAGTAAGTTAGCTTTGTGATGTATTCAACTGCAAAGTGTATAATGGCTCTTTCATGGAAAGGAAGAAAAAGTGAGTCTTTAAGAGAAATAAATAGTACTATCTCAATAAAAAAACCCGCATATATCGAAAGGAATCATTAATAACCTTGAAAAATAATTCACAAATAATAATGATCATGAAAGCAGAAGAGGCATGACCCAAAGATGCATATTAAAGCCAATGAAATAGTTAATTTTCATTAGTATGTAGAAACATAAAAATACACCACAAACAATGAAAGAATAATATTACAATCATTCATGGCATATGCGTCAAAAGTGCACCGGCTCCAAGGGTTTCAAATTATAAAGTGAAATTCCCAAGATGCACCATTACAATGATAAAACACTAGTTCCAATAGTGTAATGTTAAGAAACTTCCTACTTCTAAAAAGACTAATCCTCTCTCATATGCCTAGCTTGAGAAGGAAAGGAGAAAATTCATTTGCGTGAGCTATGAGGGTGTATATATAACAAATGAAGTGACTCTACACCTCCCTTCTGACCCTTAAGCTTCCCTCATGACCCTCGATTTCCCATGTGACTTTTCTAGTTTGTATGAGACCCTTGAGCTTCTACATGACCCTTCACATTTTATGTGCGAGACTTGGGCTTCCACACATTTTACATTTTGTCGTGACATAATTACATCCACAAAGGATGTGGAAAAATAAAATGACACACATGATTCTTGTGGTGACATTTAGACAAGCTATGACATGGATCTTCATTGTAGAGTATCAATGCCAAGATTCTCCCCATGATTCTTTGTTTATATCTTCATTATATATATTTCATGTACTTCATCTTCATCCTCATAGAGGCTGGGATGATCTGGAGTCTTCCATGTGGTCTTAATCTGCTCCCTTTTCTCATGATCTAATGTTCCTTCATCTCTCTACTTGACAATCTATTTGTTGTTTCAACTTCACAAGTGTCTTCTTACATGATATCCTTAGAATCCTCCTTGATAATTATCATGTCGTGTTAAGATACTACCACCGACAAATTGAATTCACTCATGACAAGATGACATGAGTCACAAAATATCATAGTCTATCTTATTCTCAATGCAACATACTGCTTAAGATGGGACAAAGTGCAAGGTTAAGGAGTCATATTAAGGATTACATAATCTGAAGGAGATGGAGGAAGAGGTCAAATTCTATGCTCTAGGGCGATGTATTGTGTAGCTATCGAGGGACAGGAAGGCATGACTGCATAGCTAAGGGAGGTAGAGATATAGTGAGGAAAACTTTCTCACTCTGATTGTGTAGGGGATAGTTCTGGAAGGAGTAAGAGAGTTAATTGCATGGCTGAGAAAATTAAGGACCGAGACAGGGCTTCACTATTGAATGAGAATGTGTTTTGCATTGTGGAGGCCTGACTCGGAAAATATTGTGCAATGAGCAAGTGCAGGTGGTAGGGACAAGGCATTGGGATTGTGTGATTAGTTCATGGAGGAAGTGACTACCTAGTTGAAGGAGTCAATGATGGTTGATTAGGGATTGAGACTAAACAATGAATAATTCGAGAAGGAAAAATTGTTAGTGGTTGGTTGGGAAAGTTCCAGAGACAAAAACATTTTAGAAATTGACTAAGTGTGGGATGAGTGAGGAAAAATATGAGAGAAGAGTATCTAACAAGACTAGAACATGATCACACAATCATAAATGATCAACCACATGACAATGAAACACTTGACTCCAAAAATCAATATGCATTCATTGAAACAATAAGAAATCGACATTTTCCTCCAAGTGTGACACTGAAGATACACATTCCAACACTAGTGTCGATTGCAACAAGAATGTGCACATTACTTTGGGAAGAAGTCTAATTCATACCTCTTTGATAGAAAGAGCCTATTTGTACAACAAAAAGTTCCAAATCTTCCTCTGAAAGGTGTGTTATGACTCCCTTTCGTAAAGAGACACACTTCCCTTAACAAAAGACGACACTTAGAATTTCTTCACAAAGGGACTTGGAAACTTAGAAATCAATCATGGAATGACTTTAACAACTAGAAACAATAGTTCACGTGGTTAAAGAGAGGCAAAATGGTTTGAATATAGGCTAAAATTTGGAGGGTGTTGTAGCAGTGAAAGCATATATTTTTTCCAATACACTGGTCATTTACTTTCTTTGATAGTCTTTGTAATTGGAACATACATAGCACTAAAATTTGGAATAAATGTTTTATAGAAACTTTCCAAACCAAGGAAGATTCTTACCTCAAAAATGGTCCTTGGGGTTGTTGAGTTGATTATGGCCTATATTTTCTCTTGATCCATCTTTAAGCCATCCTTTGACACCACTAAACCAAAGTAGAATAATTTTGTCTTCATGAACCTATGTTTCTTCAATTTAATTGGTAACTTCAGTTGTTGCAACTTACTCAACAACATTCTAACATACCTTGGTTCTTCTCATTTTGACTAATTGTAATTAGGATATCATATAGGTAAAACATTTACCTATGAATTCTTTCAACACTTCATTCATTAACCTCATGAAATTAGTGGAGACATTTTTCAATCCAAAATGGATCACCAACCATTCATACAAAACATTATTAGTTTTGAATGTTGTATTCCACTCAATCCCATTATTAATTCAAATTTTAATGATATCCACTTTTCAGATATATTTTGAAGAAGTATTCAACACCATTTACACAGTATAATAAAGCACCTATGTGATTGTTTACAAATTTTCGGCAAAATCACATAAATAATCTTTTGTCGATGTAAGGGGAATCATCACCTAATTGTAATTTTGTTTATATCCATCCAATTGATGCTCGTCTCCCATCGTCCATCCTTCCTTGGAGTTAATACTATGGAAATAACACATGGATTTAAAATTTCTTTGATGAAACCCTTATGTACCAATCCTTGAACGTGGTCTTTTATCTCCTCATTCACTCTAGGATTCATATTCTAGGTTGCTTTATTTAGAGGGCTAGCACTAGGAATCAAGTCTATGTGATGGTTGATACTAATTATCGGAGGAAATTTATGTGGAACATCATCAACTAAAATGTCAAGAAGCTCATCCAACATATTAATTTAAATTCCTTAAGCAGTACTTTAGGATTGGTCTCCTATGGTGCACTTTCATCTTTCAATGGAAAAAGTGTATGTCTTTAACCATCCTTTTCAAAAGTATGTGTGTTGTGTCTTCCATCTTGTAGTTGTTCTCTATCATACTTCTAGGGTATTCCTAAAAGCGCATGACATATGTCCATGATCATGACATCACAACGTACTTTATCTTTGTAGCATATAATTTTAAACTCTACTTCGCATTATTCATTGACCAGGATATGATGTCCTTTCTACAACCATGAAACTCTGCATGGTGTAGGATGCATTTTTTTCTTTAGCTTTAACTACTCCACCATCTCTGTGGCCACTAAATTTTCAATCCTTTGAATGTCAATTATCACCTTCAAACACTTACCTTTCAATTTATAGACAAAATTGAATAATTTTTTTCTCTTTCGAGGTTCGTTAACCTCTTTGGTGGAATTCAACAAGACTTTGTTTATTAGCAGAGATTCTCCAACTTCAAGTGCATTCTCATGCACATAGGACTTTTTGGTATCTTCCTGTGTAATGTGGACATTTCCTATATTTTTTGGAAGGGTTTTCTCAGCATTCATTACATTTATAACTAATTGTACTAACATGAAAGTTTTGTCCTCTACCACTTTCATATAGTCTTCTCCTCTATAATCCCATCTTCTCAATGCTGGTTCTCATTGATAGGAACTCTTTGCTTCATCCCTTTGAACTAAAAATCCTCTATTTGATTGTCCTATTCCTGATTTCTATTTTCTTGATTGTTATATGCCTGGTTTCTCTCTACTTGATTGTCCCCTACTTCTTATTGTTCTTCGTCATTTTCCTCTTTGAATTCTCTTCCTTACGAGCTTCTCTTCTCTCTTAAGAGTTATTTTTTAGGCTTCTTCAATACTTCTTAGAGACAAAATAATTAATTTATCTTGTATTTCAACTCTTAAACCATTAATTTATCTCACTGACATTCTAGAGTCTCCTTCCACAAGTCCAAATCTTACACTTAGCCTAGATTTTTTTTTGTATATTTCTTTGCAGACATATATTTGTATTTGAGATTTTTCATTGGTCTGATAACACTTAGTTGATGGTCCTGAGGTAGAAGTTAACCTTTTAATTTTGTCACCATTCAGTTTCAACTAGTAATTGTCATTTTTCCTTTGCTCCTATGCTCTGCATACATGTTGTCCCACCGTAGGGAGGCATGTGGCTTCATTCTGGTCACTAAAAAATTCACGTTTTTCTCCTTGGCTATGTTATCACATTCAAAATATTTGTCCATAAATCCATTTGATGAACTCTTCAACATTTAAGCTTCCCTAGACCTAGGTGTGTTGCTCAATCCTATGACTATCTTGATCTTTTTCTTTTTTGGAGTATCTTCCTCAACCTTAGCTTCTTCTTATAAGGACCATCTTAGATTGTTGATCTCACAAGTGTCGGCTATTCTTTTTTATACCATCTCTATTACTTATATTCTTGTTTGTATGCTTCAAAATTCTTTAAGAGTTTTACCGATTCTAGTTACTAAAGCTCTCGTAACCCTATCCCTGTCTTCTGTCATTTACTCAAATAATTAGCTCTTTTTTTATCTTTGCAAAGTCATACAAATATTTAATAAATTTTGAAAATTCACCAAATATAAACCTCTTCACGGACCAATATCCCAATTTTTCATAATAAACGGAAAAAAAATCAACATTTTAACGATTTTATATAGGTTTTGTAAAACGACCAAAGAATTTGTTTTACAGCACTGAAAAGCCCGTGAATGTAGGAAAAACCTGCTCACAACGTGAAGTGGGACCGTGATCAGAAGCGGTCAGGAAGAGATCCTCTTAAAAAGCCTCTGAGTATTTTACCGTGCTTCAACTTCATCCTCCTTACTACTACCTCAACAATAACAACAGTAACAGGACTACGTAATGTTTAGGCAGAGAACCCTCACTGCTACGAACAAGTCTTCAAAGAGTAGCTGGATATAGGAAGAACGTAAGACGCGTGAAGTCCAAGGAGCTCACAGTTACGTCTCACTAGTTCTAGGGAAACAATCTTTCGTCCTATGGTCCAGGGTTCCATTCCTCCGAAGGCCAAATCCAAAACAGGCAGTATTGGGGACTTTTCGTCTGACTCTACAGCCGGAAATTACATCTTCCAAGTCAACGAACAACCACTCTGCCTCGGAGGCTACAGCTATGCAACAAATATACAGCATGCTAGGGCATGAAATTGTTGGAAATTTTATGGTGATTTCAAACACAAAAGATCAGAGAACAACACTCTGATACAATGGTGGAATTTTCTGCTAAATTCCTTAATAAACAGACAACACAAAACTGCTCTGTTTTTACACAGAAAACTGATAATTTCGTTTTCTGGACTTGGTGTTGCAGCAACAGGATTCTGGTGTTGCAGCAACGCTGATCGTGGTGTTGCAGCAACAGGAAATAATACTCAGTTTTTGTTAACACAGAAAAACAGAAAAACTGCTCACTGGAAACGGTGTTGCAGCAACACGATTTTGATGCTAAGCCACTTTAAGAAAATTGACGTCAAAATCACTTATAAATTTATAGAGTAAAATTAAAGTGTTTTTTTGACACTTAGTATAACAACAACTGAAAATCAGCAATACAGTAAACTTGTATTCATAAACAGTAAACAAAAACTGATACAGTAAACTTAGCTGTTACAAGAGGAACACTTCAATTCCAGAAATCGATTTTCTATCTCAGAAAATCGCAGGTTCAGCACTGCTGTGCATTTACAAAAGAGACACACACTTGTTCTTCTAACCTTGACTCTTTTCTCTCAGAGTACAAAAACAGAACTGCTGTTCAGAAATTTCTTACACTCAGACAGAAAACAGAACTGTTGTTCTTTTCTGCTTACACCTTCTTACACTTCCTTGTGAATGAACAGAACTGTTGTGCATTACATTTATAGGAAAAATAAATATCTGATTAAACAATAAACTAAGTAAAATATCTGCTGATATTTATCTTTGTATTTATTGAAGAAGGCGGTGATGCCTTTTCAGCAAAAAATAAGACGACTGTCTGCAGGGGATTTAATTTCTGAATTTAATACTAAAAAAATATCAGAAGACTTTGCGGCACCGAACAATCTGAAATAACTGCTGTAGATCAAATCTTTGTTCAGCATTTATGTGATGCAGTTGGAATTAAATTCCAACACTCCCCTTTAATTTCAACTGCTGCATACCCAGGCATTTCCTGAAATGATCAAAACTTTTCTTTGGCAATGGTTTTGTCAAGATGTCAGCCAACTGATCCTCTGTTCTGCAGTGCTACAAAACAATTTCACCATTGTTAACCAATTCATGTATGAAGTGAAACTTGGTATCTATGTGCTTTGTTCTTTTATGAAAAACAAAGTTTTTAGACAAAGCTATTGCTGAGCTATTGTCACAGTAAATGGTTGTGCCATTTTCCTGTTCATGACACAAATCTCTGAGAACTCTTCTTAGCCATACTGCTTGACATGCTGCTGTTGTTGCTACCACATACTCTGCCTCTACTGTTGACAAAGCCACAACTGGTTACTTCTTGGAAGCCCATGAGATGGCTCCCGATCCCATATGAAACACATATCCTGATGTTCTTTTCCTATCATCAACACTTCCAGCCCAATCACTGTCCGTGTAACCTGTCAACATGAAACTTTCAGAAAAGGAGTATAAAATACCAAACCCCTTCATTCCATTCACATACCTTAGAATCCTCTTGGTTGCCTGCCAATGAGTCTCTTTCGGTCTTTCCATAAATCTAGAGATTAAAATCACAGCGTGCATAATGTCCGGCCTAGTTGCAGTCAAGTACATAAGGCTGCCAACTATGCTCTTGTACAATTTTGGATCAAAATCTTTGCTGCTGTCTTCTTTGGTCAATTTCAACCCCACTACAGTTGGAGTCATAGCTGCCTTGCTGTTCTGCATGTTAAATCTCTTCAACACTGCTTCTACATATTTATCTTGGGAAATAAAAACACCATTTTCACTTTGGTCTACTTCAATTCCAAGAAAATATCTTAAGAAACCTAAGTCAGTCATTTCAAATTCACTTTTCATGACTGCTTTAAAATTAGCAATGAGTGAAGCATCATTGCTAGTAAAAATCAGATCATCTACATATAAAACAACAATAATGATCTTACCATCATTCTCCTTTATGTAGAGTGTGGGTTCACCATCACACTTGTCAAACCCATTCTCAATCAAATAAGCATCTATTCTGCTGTACCATGCTCTTGGAGCTTGCTTCAGCCCATAAAGAGCCTTCTAGTCTGCAAACTTTATGCTCTTGGCCAGTAACTTCATAACCTGGAGGTTGTTCAACATAAACCTCTTCTTTCAACACTCCATTCAGGAATGCAGATTTAACATCCATCTGATAAATCTTCCATTTGTGTTGTGTTGCAATAGACAACACTGTTATGACTGTTTCCATCCTTGCTATTGGTGCAAAGGTTTCATCATAGTCTTTGCCTTGTTGCTGCTTGTAGCCTTTCACAACAAGTCTTGCTTTGTGCTTGTCAATCTTGCCTTCAGCATTGCTTTTGGTCTTATAGACCCACTTAACTCCAATGGCATCTTTGCCTTCAGGGAGGTCCACTAACTCCCATGTTTACTCTTTTCAATTGCACCAATTTCTTCATTCATTGCTTCAATCCATTTATCTTCATTTATAGCATCTTCAAAATGAACTGGGTCATCAACATGAGAATATAAAGCGAATAATGAATTCAGACCGGTATTGTTACTTACCTCTCCTTATTCATAAATCTCATTCAGATTTCTGAATCTTGGTCTTCTTGGTGTGCTAGGAGTTCCATCCGAACTTGACGATATTTTTTATCCCTGTGGTGTGCTTGAAGAAGCACTTCCTTGACTTCTTAAGGCTGTTCGAATTCCAGCTTATGGTGTGGTTTGCTGAATTTGCTGTAGTGGAGGAGCCACCAAGGAAGGATTATTTGTTGTTGTCCCTTCCTGTTCTTCTTCATGAGACACAATTGTCTTCACATTCACTGTTTTTCTAAGCTTCCATCCCAAGCTTCATCTTCAATGAACTGCACATCCCTGCTTACTATCAATTTCTTAGTGGATGGAGTATAGAGTTTATATGCTTTTGACTCATTACAATAGCCAACAAACACACACTTCTCCCCCTTACTATCAAGATTTCTCCTTAGCTGATCCGGTACATGTGCATAAGCCACACAACCGAATACTCTCATGTGAGTGACTATTTGCTTTTGACCACTCCATGCTTCTTCTGGTATTTTGTTCATGACAGCTTTAGTTGGGCATCTATTCAAGATGTAAACTGCGCAAGTGACAGCTTCTGCGCAATACTCATGAGGCAAGTGTTTTTCCTTCAGCATACTTCTAACCATGTCAAGAATGGTCCTATTCTTTCTTTCAGCAACACCATTTCACTGAGGTGTATACCTTGCTGTAAACTGCTTTTGTATGCCTTTCTCTCTGCAAAAACGCAGAAAGTCTTGGGAGATGTATTCTCTTCCTCTATCTGTTCTGAGCACTTTGATATAATGCCCACACTGCTTCTCAACAAGAGTTTTGAAGTGGCGGAATTTCTCAAACACTTCACTCTTCTGTTTCAGCATATACACCCATGTCTTTCTGGTGTAATCACCAATGAAAGTTAAAACATATTTATTCCCGGCAAATGATGGTACTTGCATCGGTCCACACACATCAGAGTGGACAATTTCCAAGGGTGCTTTTGCCCTTATACTCTTTCCTGCTAGAAATCTTTCTTTGTGTTGCTTTCCCAAGATGCAGCCTTCACAAAGGCTATCCGGCTTTTCAATCAACGACAATCCCTTTACCATTCCTTTTCTGTGCAACAAATTCAGGCCTTCGAAATTGAGATGTCCAAATCTCAAGTGCCATAACCAATTCTCATCTCTCACTTGTTCCTGAAAGACTTCTTGTGTTACAGCTGCAATAGTTCTTCCTTCCTTCAAATCTGCCCTGAGTTTGAGAGGAAACATTCTATTGTTGGTCATCTGCACCTGTGCAATGATCTTCTTACTTGGAGGTATATCTCTGATTGTACACATATCATCTTTGAAGAACACGTTGTAACCTTTGTCAATGAGCTGCCCAATGCTCAAAATATTACATTTCAGCCCAGGTACATAGTATACCTCTGGCACAATCATCTGTTCTCCATTTCTTGCTCAGATACTGACTCTACCCTTACCCTTGACAGCTATCTTACTATCAGTTCCCGTTGTTACCTCAGATTTCACATCTTCATCCAGATTGGCAAACATTGCAATATTTCCAGTCATGTGATTACTACAACCTGAGTCTAAGAACCAAACATCTTCTTGTTTGTCTTGTGCAATGTTACATGTAAACAACACATTCTTTGGGTTCTTATTTTCTTCATTTGCAAAATTAACATTCTGCCTACTATTCATGTCATTTTGTTTTCTCCTACATTCATTGGCATAGTGCCCATATTTCTTACAATAATGACATTGGACTTGGGATTTGTCATACCTTTGTCCATGAGCTTGCTGTTTGCTTGAACCTTCATCTTGGTTCTGATTGCAGCTCCTTCCGCTTGTGCTTGCAGGATAATATCTGCCTCTGTTTTGGCTTCTTCCACGACCTCTGTTATTTGCTCTACCTCTACTTTTCTTTGGCTGAAAGACATCTGAGTCTTGAATGCTTGCTCAAAAGAGGAATATGTTCCTCTACTCAGTCTGTGTTCATGACACATAAGAGAAGCACTCAGTTCATCTACCGTGAACTGTGAGAGATCTTTTGTTTCTTCTATTGCTACCACAACAGCTTCAAACCTTGAGGGTAAACATCTCAAGATCTTCTCTACGATCCTTCTTTCTTCAAGAATTTCACATTGAGATCTTATTTGGGTTATCAGCCCAATAACCTGAGTGAAGAATGAATCTATTGTATCAGATTCCTTCATGCTGAGTGTTTCAAAGTCTCTCCTCAACATCTACAACTTTGCAGTCTTCACCTTCTCCATGCCTTGATAGGAAATTTTGAGAATATCCCATGCCCCCTTGGATTTTGTTGCTGCTGCAATCCGTGGAAAAACACTTTTATGTATTGATTGGAAGAGAAAAAAGAGGGATTTTGCATCCTTTCTCCTATCGCTCTTCAACTGGTCTCTTTCTCCTACTGTTAAAGCAGCCAATGTTGTTGCATCTGCTCGTTTAGCATAGCCATTTTCAACCATCTCCCATATTCCTTTAGAAGCAAAAAATGCTTTCATTGTTATGGACCAATAAATGTAATTTTTCCCATTAAATTGTGGCAGTTGGGAATTTGTCAAACTAGTTCCAGCATCTGCCATCTTAACCTGTATAAGTAAAGAAGAGATACTGACTGTATAATTAAAACAAGCAAAAAACTTTCTCTACTGGAGAAAATCTCCTCAATAAGCTTCTTACAGCTCCTACAGTGAAAAAACAAGTTCTGTTTTTGACTCACTGAGTTCCTAGACCAGCTCTGATACCACTTGTTGGCTATTTTATCTGCTAAAATTCCAAAAACAAAATCACAGAGCACAACAAAAAACAATGCTCTATTTTAAACATAGAATCTTTAACACACAATTAAAAATTTGTATTAAAAAAAACTGCTGTTACAAAATGGGTCTTCCTCTGAACAGAGGGATTACAACAGGAACGCTTCAGTTCCACAACAAAAGGAATTTTCTCTACATTGCTGTGTGTTTCCTCTTATCTATCTTCTTTTCTCTAATCTATGATCTACATTGTTGTGTCTACATATATATAGTGCATTAGGGGTCATAATAGTCCATCAACCGCTTTAACTCTCTCACAGAGTCTCTGTTGTAATTCTTGAGTCGGTTGTGTGGAAACCCATAACTGATAAATGGTACGGCCGGCTCGAGGCTGGTTCTTTCCTTCTCATCCATGCTTCTTCTTTAATGCTGTTGGTGAGAAGTTAAGGCGCAAAGCATTCTTTCTTCCTTGGGAACACAAAACAGGTTAAGTGCGTAAATGTAGTATGGCAGTGACGTGCATTTGACGGGAACAAATATGGGTCGTCGGATTAGCAGATGAGCGGCAGGATCGCATCGCAAAACATTGTCGGGAGGATGAGATGAGGTGAGAAATGGGTGATCTACGATGTGCAATAATATTGCATCGCAGTATCGCAATTGCAGAAAACAAAATGGAGAGCTTAATGCCCAATGGCTTAAGGTTTGCGATCTGTGATTTGTGATCGCATCGCAGGATCGCAATCGCAAAAAAAAAGGTAAACATAATGAGGTAAGGGGATCAAGAATGCGATCTGCGATCTGCGATCAAATCGCATCGCAAGGGAAAAACTGTGTGGTTTTCGACCTGTAGTTGGAAATTAATTTCCAGCAGTCCTGAACATCTTGCTTGCATTATGTTTACTTCAATTTAGTGTTACAGTCCTGAACATCTTGCAGAATGCCAGCAAAAGGCAACGACGAAGACACATATGCATAGCCATTTGACATGTGGGAAGATATGTTGCAACGTCTTCATCCCCTTTTCATCTTTTTCATTGGACAGAGAATCTCATTGATGATTTCATGCGGTAGCCATATGTAACTCAACTGAAGCAATCTGTGCGCAAATGGAATTTGAGACAGTGAGACATTTCCTACTATTGAGACATTGAGACACTGCCTAGTTAAACGAACCGACTACTACTGAGACATTGACACACTTGGATCTTTACAATAGTTGCACACAGTGAGATGTGTGAAGGTAAACAACATACCAGGATTGGCATAGTGGATGAGGGGGTTGAAGCATGCGGTAAAGATTTGGAAGCTCTCCGTTAGTGAATGCTCTGATTTAGAAAAGCTATTGAGTATCAAAAAATTGATACCTTTGGAAGAGTTGCAGGTAGTTAACCCTATGTGTGAAACTTAAGAGGATCAATGGGTTTGAACATGCCCGAAAGCTTCAGAAGCTAAGTGTTAATGGTTGGGTTCTATGCATTAGAAAAACTTCCAAGTATGGCAACATACATTGCTTTCTTTGCAAGACATGTGTGAAGCTAAGACCATCAAGGATTTGAAGGCTGCGACAAAAAACTTCAGAAGTTAAGTATTATGGATTCTGCAGAACATATCTTTTGTCTCGGGATTTGTATCAAATCTCAGCGTGAACATTTCCGGATTCTGCAAAATTCAGATGGTCTTGAGATCAACTCAAGACATGAACATTTTCAATTTTCCCATGTCGTTAACTAGTATCTGCAAAACTCAGACACAAGCTCCAAACTCAGCTGGTCTCAAGCTCAACATTCAGAATGAGCATTTCCCATAGCGTCAGTAAGTATGCACAAAAAGCAGTTGGTCTCGAGGTCTACTCTCAGCATGAACATTTCCCATGTCTTCAGCAAGTATGCGAAGCGACTTCCGCTCAACCTGAACTCTTTACACGTGTCATATTTTAAGTGGACAGGACAATGAAAATGGGTCACATTGATTGGCTAGATGAACCATGTTTGTAGAGCCAACTACATATAGGGAACACTTTCGGCGACCTTCGGCGTAAAAATAAGACCAATCATAATGAACATTCTCAATATGGATAAATTAAAAGATTTTCGTGATCAAAAGTAAGAGTATGTGACAGGATTTAACCCTTGTCATATTGACAATGGAATGTGTCAATGGATTGGTAGGCATCAACTTGTGATCACATTTTTTTTGCGCTTGGATTTGCAAAAGAAAGTCATTGAAATTGTTAATATATTAGTTATCGATCTGTTATAAAAACTTCCTTAGAAAGATCATGGCTAGATGTGTCACAGAGGTGTTTGGATTTTGTCGCCTCATATGTTTATTCAGTACAGAGAAATTCCACTTTGAGATCTCTCGCAGTTTTTCTCGTTTGTTGTCCAATTCAATTTTGGCCAGGGTTCCACAAGGGATCCGGAAGACATATTGCTTGGCGATCTATGATATACGTGGCAGGAGTGGGCTTGCGACGTACAACTTTGATAGAACCCATTTCAAAAATTTGACCGGCAAGCATGTATGGTGCGCGGCGTGGTATAGTGCACAGACAAGCAATGAGCTAGGTTGTTGCATGGTAATTGAGTTTTGTTATGGCATTAAGGACGTTGCAAATACATTAACCCATGATATTGACTAGATACATTTTGATGTAGCCAAGAATGGAATAATCGTTGAACTTATCTTCTTACCCCGTGCGTTGAGGTTATCTTCTTTCCGGGTGGCATCAGCAATGTCATACCGTCCAAAACAGGTAAATAAAAATAACATGAGTGCATAAATAAAAATAATATATGAGTGGAATAATATATGAGTGGGTTTAATAGTTAAGAGCATGTTTTTCACTTAAAAAGTTACATGTTCAAAACCATAGTTACCAAATTCGAATACTGAAATAATTAGAGAATATAAAAGCTAATACAGGAAAAATTCGAGGGTATACCTCTTATAAATACTAACAAATTATTATTTTTTTTCAAAAAAAAATGAAATGAATCCATCCCCATTGAATACCTTAGATACAATATTAGTTATTTCCAACATTAATCTTTTATGTCTATTTAAGATTATAAGAAAATAAGGAAAGAAAAAATGAATCAAATTTATCAATATTGGAAATATAATAATATAAATAACAAAAATTCAAACCTAATGCTTAATTTAAAAAATGAAATATTGAATATTAACAGTAAGCTCTGTTCTCCCAGGCATTGTTCCGAATATGGGAGCCCTTGATGAGCCCTTGAGGCAAACAGATAGGGATAACAGTAGCATCACTAGAACTCTGAAGAATTGGAGGAAAGACTTCTCAGAAAATGAAACAATGAACCGAGCGTGGACTCTGATCCTAGGTTTTTTGACCTGGGATGTTTGAAAAGAAAGAAACAACAGAATTTTCAAGAACAGAACGGGCTCAACCCAAAGCATCATAGCTCATATTTTAAGACAAATCAAAGAAACTGTAAGCACCCTTATAAAGAAACCCCCAGGGAACCCTCTTTGTAAACATGATGCTCACGTACATTTGAATTTGTGCCTCCTGTCACATGTCCCCCAGGGCATAAGCAAGATAGTAAAACATACAACCGTGGGGAAGGACTTCTGGCAACCGCTCCCCCATGGATTTTTGAAATTTAATATAGATGGAGCCTCCAAGGGAAACCCTAGGGTTGTTGGGTATGGAGGAGTCATAAGAGACAAACAGGGAAGCATAGAAGTTATCTTTCATAGTCATACGGGGATGCCACAAACAATATGGTGGAGCTAATGGCCCTAGAGCAATGCCTAGAAATCTTGATTGAGTACAATTTACACAATACAATGATAGAGGCAGACTCTAAATTGACAATCAATTTGGTCAAAAAGATAGGCAATGGCTCGGCACCAGAAAAAGTATCCAAACATTGGCGGTTATTACAGGTCTATCAACGCCTTCAACTCCACCTAAGGGCCCTAAGAAGACTCAGATTTGTACATGTACGCATAAATTCCAATAGATTAGTAGATCGACTTGTGAATGAGGGTGTTTTGTGTACTAGAGATAATAGGTGCTATGAGTGGGGGGCGACTCCCTCAGGGAAACTACAAAAGGACTGTCACAAACAAGTGACCGCAGATAAGGAATATCTTCAAAGCATGAAAGACAGGTAATAATTTGACTTATGGAGACAACAAATAGTGCACCAAGGTTAGGAAAAAGGAAAGGAGTTAAGAGTGAGCAGGTAGATGGGCAAACGACCTTTGATGGCAACGAGCGCCAACATCTGATGGATATTGGGTGGAATGTTGCATAGAGGATAGCCCAGAAAATGGACCCGAAATTTTATAGAGTGACAGTTAATGTCACCCATCGGGTTTGTTTCGAATTTTAATGAGGTTGCATGTTGTGGGCCCGAAATCGCTTCAGAACCATCGGATCCGAGAGGTCCAGGTCACACGGGAGTCGGGCAGTTAAACTAATCGAAAGTTAAAATAGAAATTGGACCCGAAATTTCATAGAAAGAAATTTTGTTTTCATTCCGGGTCTGATTGAGTTTTAAATGGTGGGCATGTTGCTGCGTCCGAAATAGATCATAGCCGTTGGATCCTCGAGGGCTGACAAGGAACTCTATTCTTTGTGGGTCATTTGTTTTTTGGGTGGGCCCTCCTCAATAAGGAGTGAAGGGCTCTTTGTGGCATGGGACTTTCAATGTCTAGCGGACTCGTCAACGCTTTGGAATTTTGCTTTTTTCTTTCCAGTTAAGAAGGAAAGAAGGTTTTCTAGCGTGATTGTTGATGTTAGAATAGTGCATTTGTGGTGTATGCATTGACTTTGTGGTTTTGTTTGAGCGAGATGTTGCTAACTTTTGGCACTATCTCTAAAAATGTATATTATGTAATAGTTTTTCTTAATTAATGGAAGAAACTACTCTTATTGGATAAAAAAAAAGAATATTAAAAGCAAGCTTTAAGTGATCAACGCATATTTCAATCTCTTTCTCTTCCAAATCCAAATTTATTCAACAATAATTATATATAGATTAATCTTTTTTGTGATCACAGAAAATTGACACCTTAAATTGAATTCCATACCAACAATTACAATGAACCACTATCATCCAATTTACTAATAACTATAATTCAAAGAAGAATAGAAAAAACTATTATAAGATTTTAAAACTTTTTAATATATAAATTACCTTTCTCTTTAGCTTTTTAATACTAAACTTCTTTTAATAAAATTTATATAACATTGTTTTTACAATTTTTGAAGTAGAACTTAACTTTCTATTTAACTTTTTAATTTACACCTTTTTTTAAATATAAAAAATTTATTTCTCTAATTTAATATAAAAAAATTGTTTTAAATTATTTTTTCATACTTTCCAATATAAAAATTTTAGTTTACTAACAAAATATATTAATTATTATTTTTCACACTTTCTAATACAAAAATTTTAATTTATTGATAAAATAAAAATTATAAGGTCACTCCGTGAATGTTTGGTGGTAGGGCTATTTCTATTGATCTATTTTACCTTGCATATTTGCTAATGGATGGAAAGAGATTCAAAAACTATTCTCAAGGGACTTGCTTTTTACTCACCCTCTTTGCTTATAACCATGACAGTTTTGAAAATAATAAGAAACTCAGAACCTTGGTCACTGTTAACATAAATTGAATCCATAAACTAAAAAGTTCCATACCGTATTAAATTTATTTAAAGAATTTCTAAATTTTTTAGGTGGATATTGCCAACCTTGGTAGCTTACTTCAAAATCAGAAAGGTAGAGTATGTATGCCTGGTGGGCCTCTTGCCCATTGTTCCACAAACTACTAGGTTTTATATACTAATTTGGTGTTTAGCTGGGTCCCTTATCCCACAAACAAAAAGTCTCATATCCCTTATCCCACAAACAAAAAAATATCATACACCAATTTGGTGTCTAACTAAATCCCTTATCCTACAAACAAAAAATATCATATCTTTTATCCCACATACAAACAAATCTCATACAACAATTTGACTTAATATAATTTTTATATTTTTTTGAAAACTCAATTAACTTATAAAACAAAAAAAACATTCATTATAATGTTCATTTGCTTCCCTTAAAATAGAATATGACAGTGAATATAATATTGCAACATAGCGATGGCATGCTCATTATATGCATATATTTCTGTAATGTATATTCAAATGCATGGAAGCTAGTTCGCCAAAGGTTGTGGCAATGTTAGAACAAGCCGCGAGGCATAGTATTGGTCATAATATGACGTCGAGAGTGTATGTGCTGCATTTTCGTATCCCTCCACGTGGTTATGTGCAGCGTTCATTTATGCTTAAATTCATGTCTGACATGGATCATGAAGGACGTCGACAATGGAGCCAACTGTGAATCCTATGGCGAATACATTGACCCCGACGTCAACCAATGACATAGCTTTGCCCTCGACGTCGATAATTTGTGGTAGAAATGTTGGTCAAGGGCATATTGGTGGTTTTGTTATTTATTCGTTTCCATTTTTATTGCAGTTGTTTTTATGAGATTTTTTGGAGACTTTTTTTTTGGGTTTTTCGGGCTAGTTTGATAGGTAATTTGTGCACAATCAAAATGTCTTAGAGGTTTTCTAAAGTGCTGAATCCAAATATGTAGTTAAAAGACAATTCTAAATAATACAAATCAACATTCAACTTCAATTTTTCCCGCTGGATTCCATCACCAAAATCTCCAAAAAATCGCACTAAGACAACTCCATTTTTATTTACCCTCTTAGATTTATTAAACTTTTTGTACTCACAGACTTTTTAGAAGAATAATTCTTTTTAAACTTTACATTAATTTTTTTAATTATTTATTTATAAGTTTATTTAAATATTTTTATGAAGTCACATTATTTTAATAACTAATAAATGCTTTTACCCATAACACTAAATTATACAATAAACCTTTATACACAATAATCTTTACATTTTAAATAATTGCATCTTGCCGCATTATATAATGGAATTCACCTCTACAGCAATTGTTTCAAATAAGTTAATTAATGTGTTGCGCCTGCGGCTCTCAGTCTCGCAATCTTTTTTCCTCAAATAAGTTAATTAAATAAAGCATTTTGAAAGGTGCCGTTTCATATAATGACATTTTTACATTCATTCACTATATCTTCCTACATGGTTTATTCTTTGTATTTTTTTGGCTCCACGAAAGTAAAGTTTTGGCCTTGTTTTGTTTAGAATAGCACAATTGACACATTTATGGATAAGATATTCATCGTAATTTTTTTTGTTATACTTGTGGCATTCATTTGTTTATAAACTATAAGCTAGAATAGTGAATGCCAATGTTTAATCAAACATCCATGGTGGGCAACACGGATGCCAATGTTTAATCAAACATCCATGGTGGGCAACACGGATGAATGTGGGCGTAACCCTGTTTGTTCTAACTCATCCTACGTGGAATACAAGTTAACTATAGTGGAATGGGATTGAAACATGAATTAAAATAACACCAATTATTACATAATTTACGATCCTTCTTTTTATAAATATTGTATTTATGTATTGAAACATAATATGATCTATGAAGCCACACATATATATGTTCGTTATAATATATATAATATGGATATTACCCCAGATGTTCTATGTTTTCATAAAGTTTATTACTATATAATATATTACATTACAAAGGTTTAGTAATATAGTTTGTAGTATTTATTACGTAAATGGTTAATATATTTCTATTTGTATTAACATGCTGATAAATATATTTATTTATACCATATTTATAAATAATAATAAGTTAGATATACTAGTTTATATGGAAAATATTAATATATATATATGGGATCAAGAAAACAATTCCACACAGATCTAAATAATAGGAAGATAAATTGAATTAGGAATGAAACTGGAAGCATTCAGGTTAGAAGCACATGAGGATGCCACAATGTTGTATTTATTAATCAGATAACTATACATGCACAAATATAGTGGTTACTTTTTGTCCTGGAGATCATAACAATCTCTTAGAAAATATTATCTAAATCTAACCTTAGAAAACAATCAAAAGAATTTTTCTTCATTATTTCTAAGTTTTTCTGTTAATGGAGAAAGGACTAATCTCCACACCTAAGATCTCCCTAAAAAATTCAAGTTTTATCTTCCCAAGGGGCTTCATGAAAATATTAACAACATTTTCACAAGTATTACAACATTTAGGAAAAAAATATTTTGATTGTATCTCCTCTCTAATAAAATGAAACTGAACATCAACGTGCTTTGTCCTTGCATGAAAGATTGGATTATGTGCCAACTTGATCTATCTCTAGTTGTCACACTTGATCACTGTAGCTTTCTTTTGTTCTTCCCCAATATCTCACAAGTTCTTGCACACAATGCTTTATACTTTATCTTTGTATATGACAAATATATAGTAGGTTTCTTCTTGTTGCTCCATCAAACAATCCCAGATCCAATGCTAAATGCATAACTTGTAGTAGATCTTCTATCATTTGGATTACCAACCCAATCTGAATCTGAGTAACCTCTTAGCTCATCATCAAATGAATGAGTATACTTAAGACAAAAAACAATTGTTCCTTTAAGATACTCGAGGAATCATTTTGTTGTTTTCCAATGGATTTCTATAGGTCTCACCATAAATTGCCTTAACACAATAGCATATTATGTTATGTTAGGTCTCATTGTAGTAAGATAATTCAAGATTCCCACTAGTTGTCTATATTTTGTACCATCTACCTGCTTTGAGCCATCATCAAAATGCCATTTGACATTCTCCTCCACTAGAAAAAAAGAATATTTTCACTGATGCATATTAAAACTTTTAAAAACTTCTCTGACATACTTACCCTAAGTAACAAAAGTTTGGCAATCATCTCTGTACACTTCAAGACCTAGATAGTAATGTAACTCACCAAGATATTTCATCTCAAATACTTATGACATTTACACCTTAATTTCATCAATCAGTTTCACTGAATTTCCTAGTAATAATTAGTTCATTAACATACCAATAAATCAATACTACAAGCCACTTTGCATCAAACTTGGTATACATATTTGGATTTCTTTGACTCGTCATAAATTCCCGCTCAAGAAAGAAGGAATCTATCTTTTTATACCATGACCTAGGTGCCTTCTATAGCCCATAAAGGGATTTCTTTAATGTGCAAATTAAATTTTCTTGCCCCTTTTTCACAAACCCTTCAGGTTGTGTCAAATACACCTCCTCCTTTAAATCACCATTCAAAAAAGCATATTTTACATCTAATTAGTGCAAATTCAAGTGGTACTTTATAGCTAATGCAATTAACAATCTAGTAGCATTTAATTTAGCTACAAGTGCAAATGTTTCTGCATAATCAATGGACTCCTTTTGTGAGTACCCTTTTTTCACCAATCAAAACTTATATTTATCTATACTTCCATCTTCTCAAAAATTCATTTTTTACAATCATTTACATCCTATGGGCTCTTTTCTTTTAGGTAGTTCAATCAACTCCCGGGTTTTTTTTTTCTAAGTAATACTATTCTATTGATATGAGAAAAAATAAAAATACAACGAGGCACTGCCCTCTGCAGTGTTGAACAAAGTTTGCCAAAAATATCACAACCTAAATGAGACTACCCCATCGAGTGGGAAACCAGTTCGTGAAACCAAAAAAAAACCCATGCAGGGGTCACAAGTTTTGACATCAAAAACCCACATAGGGGATCTAGATTGAAAACTAGTGAATCAGACTAGAAGGAATGTTTTCAAAAACAAAACATAGAAAAAATCAAACAACAACATATGAAACATTCAGATGGCGAAAGGGCGACATTTGGCAGCCCAGTTGTCAATCAGGATGGACTCCCTGGAGGTTTTCTGTAGCAAGCTCCTCCACAATTCGACACACATACTTGTACCACTCCTCCTCCTCTGCTGACGTGCTGCATAGAATTCCATGAATTGGTTGAGTGCCAGTGGAGCTGCCCTCTGCTGCATGCTTGCCTGATGTGTCACCCTGGGCAACACCGTTTTCCTTTGTGTCTCCTGCTCTACCTTTGGTGGCTGGATTCCTGCCAACCAGCTCCTCTCCATGCGGGGTGGTAGAGTTCTCAACCATCTGCTCCTTTCCTGGGTCTCAGTCATTCTTGTTCCACTAAGAAGCCCTCTGTTGTTCACCGTTGTTCCCTGGTTGAGCTTCCTGCGGGTCAATTTCCTTAGTGAAGGTAATGGTGACAGTGGCGGTGAATACAGGCTGGTGTAGAGTGCTATGGAAGCGGAATTGAGTCGTATGAGGAGAGAGGTGAGGGGTAAGGGGAACGTTGGCAGTATGGATGGTTGGTTAATTCCTGGGTTTTAATTATAATTATAGATTTATATTATTCCTCCATTGCTTTTCTCCAATCTTCATATCCATTAGCTTCATCAAAATTCATGGCTTCTATGAAATTCAAAACACTACTCATCGGGGAATATTCCTTGTACCTTTTAGATAGTCAAATCTGCCGAGTAGATCTCCTTCGCACTTCACTATTTTCACCTTTGTTCTTTGAAATTACTTCTCCCCTTCGAATTGGTCTCTGACTGCTAGTGGTATCCATAACAATGGATTCTTCCTCAGGCTTTTTATACTCACTCTCTTCTGCTTTTTCTTATGCTTTATTGTCTTCAACTTTAGGAAGAATGTGACATCTTTCATAGTTGTTATCCTTGTTTCATTCATATGCTTGTTGATGGAAAATTACATCTCCAGTCACAAATAGTTCGTGAGTAGATGGATCAAAGATTTTATGTGCTTTAAATTCTGAGCAATATCCTAGAAAAATACATTTGATACCTTTAACATTAAGTTACTTTTGTTCTCTTTCAGAATATGGACAAAGACCTTACACCCAAATATTCTCAAATGATGAATTGCTGGTTTAAAACTATTCAAAGCATCAAATGCGGTCTTGAAATCAAGATACCTTGTTGGATTTCTATTCTTTAAATACACAATACTCTTAATGGCTTCTACGCAAAAATAATTTAACAGGTTGTTACCTTTGAACTGACTCCATGCACATTCCACCAATGTTTTTTTTTCCTTTCTGAAACATCGTTCTACATGTGGAGTGTAGGGTATTTTGAATTGATGCACTATTCCATGATCGTTGCAGTACTTGATGAAGTTCCCCAATCTGTATTATCCCCATTGATATGAACGAAGGATCTTTATAAATTTCCCTGTCTTCTTCTCTGTCATGTTTTTCAATTCTTTGAAATACTCAAAAGGATGGCTCCTTTTCTTGACGAAGTAAACACAGGTGCACCTTGTGAAATCATCAATAAACAACATAAAATCATAGGCACCTCCTAGGGATTTGGTTTGCATGGGTCCACAAACATCAGTACTCACAAGTTCTAATACATCTCTTCTTCTCCTATCAAACTTAGAGGGAAACTCATCTCCGTTAATTTTTCCTAATGCACAACCTTCACAAGAATCCTATTCATTCGTTAACATAACAATTCCTTCAACCATACTTTGTTTCTGCAACAAAAATAAATCATGGTAATTGATGTGACCATTACTCTAATGCTAAGGACTTTCTGTTGACATAGTCGTAGAAGTTAGTTCTTGATGACTTTTGCTAGTGACATCAAGCTTGTACATGCCTCCAAATCAGACTCCTGAAGCAACATGATTGCACTGGTCCAAAAAATATTTCACTATGCAATGTGTTTTAAAGAATTCAACCTTCATATTTTGATCTGTAATTGTAGACACAAAGGACAATTTTTTCTTTATCCCAGGCACCTACATAACATTATGAATGTGCTTCACATTTCAATTTGGAAATATCATAGGAATATCTCCACATCCTTTGATCTAATATGGGTGATCGTATACAAGATAGATATTAACACTAATGCATACCTCCTTGATATTCTCATAACAACTCCTATTACATGTCATATGAATCAAAGCTCTAGAGGTTGCTAACCAAGTATTAACATCATCCGTTTCAACAGACAACATAGCATTAGACATAAACAACTTAATATTTTTGAGATCAAAATTCAAGCCTTCTCTTGCAAAATGAAATGAATTTCTTTTGTCTTTATTATGCCTAGATTCACGACTTTTCTTCTTATAATAGTCTCAAGAAAGATTCTCACTTTTACCACAATAAAAACATTTCATTCCAGAGTCATTTTTGACAGATGACATACCTTGGTTTGATTTCAGAAAGGCTCGTTCATAAATGAGCTGCCACCTTTTTTTGCTCCTCCATGTTTCAATTTGAATAATTTCTTCTTCACCGTAATTACCAAATCTCAATTCTAAGGCTTCAAATTATTGTGCCTCTCTTCTTCCTGCAACAATATACTTGTCAATTCCTCAAAGCTTGGTGTTATCTCCCTTTCTTCAAGACCTATAATAAACATTTGATGGTCCTCTGACATCTCATTTAAAGTAATTCTCACAAGAACAATATAGGCTATTGATTCTCCTATATCTCCCATCTTATCTTTTGAATCTTTCATTATGGAAATATAATCAATAACAAATTCATCCCCTTCCATTTTAATATACAATATCTTACTCTTCAAAAATAAGAGTCGATTTGTATTCTTAGTTTCATACAACTCCCTCAATGCATTCCTAGTTGCATTAGATGATTTACAATCATGAATATAACGAATTAAATTATCTTTCATGGGCATTCTTAATAATACCTTTTCTTTATTCTCTCACTTCTCCTAGTCATGAATCGATGCAGCTGTCGAGCCTGCAATATGTTTTATTTCTTCTCCATTTTTTATGGTCCAAGTGTCATAAACCTCCAACAATATTTGCAGCTTGAATCTCCAATTGACGTAGTTTGTGCAATCTATTTTATTAGCATCATTCAAGTATGTATCTATAAGTGGATTTTCCATCTTCTCCCCATGTCTTTTAGTGTCACTTCCAATAACTTCAAATAAATTTGAATGAAGGCCATTTTTTTTTAATAGGGCTCAACTAAGGTATAAAAATAAAGCCCCTTTTAAAAATATGTCAAGTCCCATTCACAAACACCCCCCTTTTTAATATAAAATCCCCACAGTAAGCACTCCTCCAAAAAGATATAACACACCCCCCCTTTTTCGAAAATGACAGGGGGACTTTCTTTAAAAAAATGAGACTTCACCAATGCACTTTTCGATGAGATTGTGTAGCACTGCAATGAAAAAATTTTAAATTTCATATGTTTACCCTCATCGACATAGGATCTCTTTGTTTCGAACTATGTTGATCTACATAAAAAGAAAGACCAAACACAACTCTAGTCTCCACACGAAGGTCAACTCTCAATCTCCACTATTTCAACACTCTCACCTTTGCACAACTCAGGGCTCCAAAATACTAATTCATTGTAAATAATTTACGTACCCCTACAACATTAGATCTCTAATTAAAACCGGTCCTCCGATGCTACCTCAATGCTCTGATCAACTCACACTACAGACTCTGCTACCCAACGCCTCCAACATTGTTCTTCTCCTGTATCTACCACCAAAAGAACTATGATCTTCTCTCCTATAGTGAAATAAATGGCTCTCTACAGAGGTCATTCATATCATAATGATTTAAACAAACCTGAATGCAAAATTTTTGTTCATGCATCTCCCTATCGACACTCCATGCTTGTACACTAGTCAAACCACATTAGGAAACACAACACTTAATTGGGGGTTCGTACTACACACTAAATGGCAGGGTATTTTCTGAAAAAATTCCTCCTTAGGCCATAATCCATGTGCACATGTCACCATACAACAGTTGGTTCAGCTCTCCACATGTCACACAGCCAAAGACTCCTGGTAAACACACTGACACACCACAGTCTTCTCCGACTAACAAGTATTATCCATACTCAATGCACATACAACATACAAATCTACTCCTTAGCATTGATCATTTTAGATAGATTGGTTTGCATATGTTCTTCTCCAAAAATGATTACACGTACATCAAACTCAGCCCTCACCATTGCCTCTTACTCTGATAGCAATTTAAACAATAGGAACACAAATTGAATTAAGAATGAAACCAATAGTGCTTAGGTGAGGAGCACCTAAATATGCGACAACATTGCATTCATTAATAAAAAAATCACACATACACAAATATAATGGTTACATTATGTTCAAGAGATGACAAAAATCTCCCAGAAAATACGATCTAAAGCTAACATTAGAGAACAATCAAAAAAACCTTTCTCCATTATTCCTATGTCATAGAAATTAAGTCTACTAAAATTTTGAAACCCGAAAGAAGTGATTTTTTCACAAAATCAAATCAATCCATGACTTTAAACAAACACATCTTTTAGAATATAAGTCAGTATCCCTTAAACTTTTATCCATTGGAAAAGCCATAGAAACAATCGAAACCATTGTACAAAATTGGTCATGACAAAGAAACCAAAATTAAAACCACCAATAATGTGTCAAGACATAATTCCATAAAGAAATAATATCCCTTCCATATGACACACCATTTGAAATGGTTTCAATATATGTCACTCATTGTGTTATTTGCATATCATAGCCATTATCAAATTCTTATCAATTTTTAATGCAAGTAGTAGTCCATCATGAGGATTAATTAGTTAAAGATATGTAATGATCTAAAATAAATCTAGTGATCATTGAATGATCAAAGAAGGATACTCATATGAAAAATATACTGTAGATGATGAAAGAGAATTCATTGAATCATATCATTGTGATAAACCCTAAAGGATAAGGAGAGTAAAAGCCAGACAATGAAGAGAAGAGAAACCAATGATATATCAAGTGCAATAAAGGAGGAAATTTCACAATATTTATAATGGGGGGCCCTTCATTTTATCCAACATGTAGGGGAATTGTTGGTGGCCCAAAAAAATCCTAGGAAACATTATGAAAGAACCAAAAAGGAATTGAATTAAATGAGAGAAAAAAATGATTTTTTAATAAATTCAATTGAATTAAATGAGACATGAAATGAATTTTTCCTAAATAGATGACTACAAAAAACTCAACATTATTTATTTTTGTAATATTATTTAAAATTTCAATAAAAAATTGTTCAAGTCAAGGGATTGCTCCAAAAACTTGCACAACCATTTTTAAGAGATAGATGGTAGGAGAATTTGATGTTAGTTATTTATTTATTCGGAGGTTATGTACATAATAACACCAAAACAAATATCAAATATCAGTTTTTGTTAACATGGTGGCCATATGAGGGGTAGAAAGGTGTGGGTGGGGAATTTTCTTTATAGCTCTAAGCTTGATAAAGTATTTATATATACATGGGGACATGGTCACATGGAAAACAACCAGGTAGAGATTGATAGAATTTGTCAAGTTCTTTTACTAGCCAAAGAGAAATAGGTGTAAGTGTTGACTATCCCAAGACATTCACTCGTGATTTTGCAAGATATAGTTAGAGACATGTTGCTTAAGGAAAAATATCTAGATAATATTATGAAAAGTGTTTAGGAAATGATAAAAACCATCTCATCAAAATACTTCATCCATGTCCTATGAGACTAGAACAGAGAAGCTAACAACCATGCCAATGATGGTTGTAAATTGAAAAGTGGGAGACCTATACATTAATGCGGAACTTAAGTAGTCCTTCCCTAATGGTGGTTAATAGCTACATAAAATTTAAAAATTACAATACTAAAAGTGTTTGGAAAATTGGGGGACTTAGGATCTTCATGGTAGTGAACAATGACCATAGTCCTGCAAAGTGTTCACACACATTTACATTAACTCAAAATTCTATCTCATTAAAGAGGGTGGTAAAAGCAAGAATAAAGAAATAAATCCAATTCTCTCAACCAGCATATGTGGTACTAAGGATATGATTGATGGAAATGATGAATGGTTTTAACCTTCTACATTGGCGAACATGTGGGATTTATTTATGGTGGAAAAAAAGTAACCATCCCCATGTTTCTTGATTAATTGGAAATTGAAGGGAGAGATTGCACATGGAATGAGGTATGAGAGACTTGCCAAATATTTTTGGAATAATTTGGAAGCATTCCCATTTGAGTAAGAGAAACCATTGACTAAGAATTTCATCTCTTTGTCTTCTCCACCCTTGCTTTGATGTGGTTCTTAGGTTAGTATCAAATGGCTCAAGATGGATAGTTGAATAATTTGGTTTCAAGTTATATTATTGGTGAATTATCCTACTTATTAGTGGGAACCCTATGGTGGAAAGGTTTTGGTTTACCTTATTTCAATGAAAATTGATTTTGAGTCAAGTTATACCATAGTCTTATCAAATAACTAGATGATGGGAATGTTCTATAGCATTTTCCTATGTCTTAAGCCTGGTGAAAAAATAGTGTAGGTCGGTGGCATGCTTATGTGTTTGTTTCTCCTCCTTTCAATGCCCCTCAATGCTTGTTTTTTTCCATAGGATCTATGTGTAATCTTTCAGTTCTACAAAATTGTAGCATTCACGTTGGATCCTATTTCTCTCATCAATATCATAGAGATCATGGAAAATTTTAGGGGCTAATATTCACAGGCGGGATAATTTTCCATTATTTTTCCAGAAGAAAGATTCACCAATTTCCGTTTTTTATAAAAATTATTCACTGAAAATTGATAGTATAAAATTATTTTACCTTAAAAATCGCCAACATTATATAGACACTATATATAAAACCATTGTAAATTTGAATAATTTCATAAATATATCAATAAATTTTTTTATAGTTTGCATATCACGGACTAGTGAGACTCGCCAATGTTTTTAAACTTCAAGGTAATTTTCCATCCTTAAAACTTTCCTTGATAGACATAGGGTAGTGAACCAGACAATGTTGTGGAATTATCAAAAATGTTAGGGCAATTACTGTCCCAAAAAATAATTGGGAAAAATTTATTTCTATGCATGTTAATTTGGGATCATTACACTTCTTTCAACCTATGTCCCCTCTTTCATGTGCCTCTAGTCCTAGCACTAAAAATTTCATGTGCATTGAATGGGAATAATTTGGTTAGTGTGGAGATAGTTCCAGATGTCTTGTCCTTGGCATGCCTTCAAAATCATTGTGTTTGGATGAGTCAAGGCATCATCATAATTCTTAGAAATATATTCAAAATATGTTCTTTGAAAAAGAGATAGACCCTATAATTGGTGAAATTTTTAACTCTTGGAATATTGTAGTTGATAAGGGGAATATAATCTCAAATTTTTGTCTCTTTGGTCAAAATCTTGTTGAGCCTTTGGACCTTCTTTAGAATCGTTTCATACAAGAATTGAGTTGGTTTTGGTTTATTGGATGCAATAAAATTATAATAGAGGTCATAGGGAAATGGAAAATATTATCTATGTGTAGCTAAATAATGAAGTAAATGGTTGTAAGTGCAGATTTCTCATTGCCAACATGGCTTAGAGTGTGGATGTAATTCAAATGGAGACGTCTACACTCAAGAAGAATAAAAATGAATAAGTAGAAACCATCAAGAATAAAAATGAATGAAATCCATAGTTTGAAACATTAGGTAGTCCATGAAGATTGAGATGGATTCTCTCTATCAAGAGATTTTATAGTTACAAAAGTAGTTCAAGTAATGGTCCTATAGATTTAGTCAGCTTGTTAACACAACCTTTCAATCCACAACTGAAGATCTACACCTAAATGATCCACCCCGTGATGGAAGTAAACTAAGTCATATCAGGGATTATAAAATGACAGAGTAGTTAATGTTATTTAAATGTACTTTTCGGAGGGGGGATTTTTTGACATTTATACATGCATAATCCCCAATTTTGTTGCACAATAACATGTTTTAGATGATATCTTTGTATATCTCATAGATATGAGACATAAGATAGTCACTGGATATATTTGTCATGATGAGACACACATTTACAATATAAATACTCTTTCTTCTTTAAAATTAGGAAATAACAAGCAATATGACCATATATTTAAATTTTATGAATTATAAGAAAGGGACATCAAAGATTTGCACACAGTACTGCAAGAGATTGAAAACAAATTTTCAAAAATACATATTAAGAAATTGGATTTTTTTTTATTAGTGTCATATTTAATAATGACATCATATTTTATGATGTCCTAATAGCATGTAAGAATATTTGTCTCAATATTGATTAGAATATATGATATATGATGTCAATAGTTGGTAAATAATTATGTATGAAATAAATTTATACTACCTCCAAACTTATAAATTATTCTCATTTAATGATATTCCATTGAACAAAGGTAAAAGATGGTATATTATCTATCATATATGTTTTGTTATATTACTTGACAAGCCCTACTATGCAAAAGCTTAGCCCATAAAGGAATTGTTGAACAAAGTGATGAATTATGACTAGTATATATGTAGTAACAACCATGTGCCTCTTACACCTCCTTACTTCATCTATATTTAATTACTTGTGTAAGAATTATATAAACAAGTTTCCCCAGGATGCATTCAAAATTAAACTGTCTACATAAACTATCATATTAGATATTAGAAGAAAATTCATTACATTATTGTTGAGACCTATATAAGCCCCATGTCAATCCAAAGACTCTTTATTATGCCCTATATATTGCATGATTACATTTCTTTTATATTTTATGGTCTCATTTAATTATAATTGTATCCTTTGTCTCCTATATATATATACTAAGTAGACTTAATGTTAGGATCATCAAATATGTATTATTTGTAAAAGGAGGTTTCCTCTAAAGTGGAGTATAATTATTATTTTCTTGTCATTTAAGGTGCAATGATTATAAAAATTATCATGATTATTTAGTAGATTTTTCTATAGAATATGGAGCCTGGCGATGCATTTTTAGATACATTGATAATAATGGAATATCATGGTTCTTAGAAATTCATCATACTTTCACTAAAATTATGATGAAATAGCCATGACCTAATCAACCATTTTCACGTGAAATAACAAATGTATGTCTATGCCATTATCCTTCAAGGTTAATTCTTGTAGAATAAACAATAAATAGAAAATGAAGGTTTTACTTTATATTATGTCTTTGCATCCTTCATTTCATGTCCATGTAAGCCTCTTCAACTATATTGAACTATTATCTAACTCATCTACCTCAAGTACAAAACATTATAGATTAACACTATTTACTCCATTCATAAAGCATACATCATGCTATACAATCATAATACTAATCAACAACAACACATAGTACTTTCTAGCATTACTAATTAAGGAGAAGATGGAATGCATTTTCCATCTAGTGATAAATAAAAATAAAATACTTCTACAAAATTGACTTCTCTCTAGGAAACAAGCAATTATATTTTTCTTACCTAACTATTCCATCCTTTTTTTTTTTGCAAACTTAGCTTTTCCAAAATCCATTCTATCACTTTAGGTCATGTAGTACTACCTAGCCCCATAGATAGGTTTTCAGCTAAGGTACATGTATTGTAGCCACACTATGTCACTTCACTTAAAATACACCTATAACTTCCGATGAAATGCAACAAAAGTCCTACTTAACCATTCTCAATATAGAGACACATCCAATTTTTTCCTTAAAAGCATCCCAAAAATACTTCAAAAGATGCTACATAACATCCCCACTATATACTACCAAAATACAATGAGTTTTTTCATGTAACCATTCACATGCAATTAAAATCCATTAGATAGTTTTAAATAGTTATTTAACGTAAAAAAATCCACATTAATTAATTTGTGCTCATTAAAAAGATATAAAACCATGAAATTGATTTTTTTTATTTTTAATAAAAAAATATTGCTCAAAAAGTAAATTAATTTTTTTCCTTTATACTAAATATCATTAATATAAAGTTAATCCATATATTTTATCTCAATTTCTTATATATTTTTTTATCTTTATTATTCTTATATGTTTGCTTTATATTTGACATTTAAACTCATGTAACAATGCAAAATAATATTTTTTTGAACATCTCTCTTAATTTTAATTTTTCCACCTTTAAATATTTCTAAATAACCTAATTTATTATTTAATATATAAAAACATAAATAAATAAAAATACACATAAACAGTTCAATTACAGTCACCTTAATAGAGATATCCTAAAACATTTTTTTACATGCACTCACTTTAACCGAGATTTCGCAAAAACAGGATTTTCGCATGTAATTTTTACTATCGAGGACTCCTTAACGTGCTTTTGATGTGTTCTGGCCAAACCTTAACGTGCTTTTGATGTGTTCTGGCCAAACTTTTAAGAATTCTGACATAGGGTTATGTGGATGTAAATCTTGTTATCCATTCCTTTCAGTTGCCGTTAAATGTTATATCCAAAAATATCCAGAGTGGTTTTGAGGTTTTGTTTGGGAAGTTATAATCCTTTCAGTATATTTTATAGGAGTAAGTTAACGATGTTTACGTAGGTCGTATGTGTAGATTTCGGTCTCCACAACAATGTATTTTTTAGTGCGGCCTTATGTTTATGATAGGTATGCAAATTTGATTGTCGGGATGACCTTTCCTGGACAATTTTTTAATATGGATTTTATGGTTAGCCTCGACCATCTAGGAGTTAACTATAGTCATTTGTTATTATTTAACATGAATGTTATTAAATGTTGATAATTTTTATAAAAATATAATTACAAAGGTTAGTAAAAAGACTCACACAAAGTGAAATAAGTATGAAATGATTCCATTGACCGTATAAATTGACAAATGATATACGAAGGTTCGACAAATATGGGACTTTCCAACATGTCATCCAACTAAATAAGTGGAGACGATGGGATAAGCCATATAATAATTGGAGAGAATAATTTCAAATGTTTTTTTTGTTTTCCGGGAAGCAAAGGGTAATTTTAACCATTAGTAACTTGTAGTCCAGATCGTGTTAAATGCGCAAATATTTCCAGACACATGAAAGCGATGGTTGCTGAAATCTTCGTTGATCACCTTCAATTATCCTCCCAATCAACTCCTGACAAGGGAGAATCTTTTGCTTCAACCGTTAGGAACAGATATAGAGATTGATACCATTTATTATACAAGCAAACACATAATTGCTAAAAGCCCTCCTATCCGGGAACGTTCTTTCGTTTTTCCCTTTCAAGTAAACACCTGCAAATTAGTACAGCAGAAGATAAATTGAATTACCCTCATGAAACTGTAAATTGTCATCCAGTTCATCTCAACAGTGTACATGTATGGCTGCATAGTCTGGATGTAAGGGAAGTAATACTTTACCAGGGCAGTCCAAATGGACACTTCAACTGCCTCTAATGAATTGTAGAAATAAGATTGGAAAGACAAAAAGAAAAAACATGACAGTACATATATGTTACCTTAAATATTACGAAAAAAAAGAAATATTGTGCAAATATGTCAAACAAATAATTGCACTGAACCTTACCTCAAATGGTTTAAAATCAAATTTTGAAACTTCTAAAATATACTTGAGCATTATACTTATCAAACACCAAGCAAATATACCTAACCCTGATAGTTTTGTTTCAACTCTTAAATCAATTTATACTAACGAAGCATATTTGTAATGAAAAGAGTCATTTCCAGTGCGGAGTTGTAGAGCACCACACTACACTGCCGAGAACTGTGATCTGCACAATACTTCAGCTGCACGCAGCTTGGCACGGTGCAATGGCATCTATATTCATAACAATGTAAATAAATGTTCATCGGATCGTGCCAAACCGCGGCATCCGAAGGAATTCGCATGGCGTTTCCTCGTCTTAAACGGTAGAAGCCCATGTGATTTACGGAGTTGGCTCATCACATGAATTTATAGCCACCAGCAAGCTTCGAAGGAGGTGTAAATGGCAAATGGAGGATGACAATATGAGCATTGTGGGCCACAGCACTAACACGTTCAGCCAAGAGCACACCCGATTCTCGATTACGTCCATATTGTCGACTCTTGCCGGGCCCAAAAAGCCTTGTGTTCAATGTCTGGTGACTTTAGCAATGGATTCTGACGTGTATTGAGGTTTTTGTCAACAAGTCAATTATATTCTTGATATCTATATAGATTTTGGAGGCTTGACAAATAGAGAATAGAAATTGATTGTGAATGGGAAATTTCTTAATTTTAAATTTTAGTGTTCTTTTTAAGGTTTTAAAAACCTGAAATAACAAGAAAAGAAAATTTTGGATGTAAATTTATAAATTTATAAAATTAATGATTTTAAAAAATGGAGTTGTTTTTAGGGTGATTATTTAGATTTTATGTGTTAGTTTTTTAAATTTGTGGTGAAATCTTGACTTCTTTTATTTAAATTAGTTTTTCAACTATATATGGATTCAGTACCCTCAAAAACCTGTAGGTCACTTCTCTTGTGCAGAGTTTACTCATCAAACTTGTGATTTTAATGAATTTCTACTGGATTTTAGAGAAATTAGACTGGAAAATTTCACCAAAAAAGCTTCAGAAAAATGTCAATAAATTTATAAAAAATAATGTATTTTTTTAAAGTATGTCTATATTAGAATAAATATGTAAAATATTTTGAATTTTTAATTAAATATCTATTAATAAAAACATTTTAAATAGCATTAGAAATTAGTAAAGGATCTGTTTTTTACTTTTAAATATTTAATTTTTAAATATATAAGAAATATAAAAGGATTTTAGATCAGATATGAAATTCGAAAGGATTTAGTTGTGAGTTTTGAAATGTAAAATATTTTGGAGATAATTGACCATTGTGGTCCTGTTATTGTTTAGTAAATTGTCATTTTAAAATTATTATCAAAATTATAAAAATTATTTAAACTTTAAAATAAATAAGGAGAATATGTGTCCAAAACATTAAGGTTATATATATATAATTAATGTACATTGTTAATTTTGTTTGAATTGAAAAATTTTTATACATTTTTTTTATAAAATTTGAATTGGAGTTCTAATTTGTTAATTATTATTATAAGCAAAGAAAAATCTGATTTATTTGTTGAAAATTTTTCATACAAATTTATGTAGTATGGAATTTAAATTCCAATTCGAATTTAGATTTGGTAACTATTTTTTTTTTAATCTAGGATAATTCGTAATTCGTAACTGGTAAGAGTTGAGAGTTATCTAAACAAACCCATTATCACATCCAACAAGCTGCCACTACTAGATAATTCTCCAATTCTCCAAACCCGTTTGATTCCGGTGAAGATGGAACCTAATACAATATGGTCGTGTCCTATTCGGAATATTCTGGCGAGCAAGAAGAATTCAACGTGTGTGACGAGATTTATTCGAATGATTTTTCTATACACTGTGTAGTGTAGGCCTTGATTTCTCGCTGTCGGCAATGTCCACTGTTTTTTCGGTGTTACCAGGCTGCCAGTATATTCCCTTCATCAAATCAATGGTCAGCCACATTTTCTATTCTCAGTATGCGGGTGACTCTGCTTGATCAAAGGAGGAAAGACATAGTCGAAGTGATTAATGGCCAGTTAAATCCATAGCTAGAATGATTGCGCTGGCCTTGCATCCCAGGAAGGTAAATCAACCATGAAAGACAATAATAAATGTGGCTTTGAAATCCCCAAAATTTCTATCCTCTCATAAATCGTGATCAATGATCACCGTTTAACCAGATCAATTCCATCACATGTATTCACGGAATCTGTACCACCAAAGTATGCGTTTAATTATTAACAAGTCGGGAGAACCAATTGTTTTTGGCATTTATTTCACGTATAGTTATATTCTCAGCAGCCAGGCTCTCCATGTCTATAACAGCGTAAGACAAGGGAAATTCTTATAGACATTTTCTAACTTCTCTCCATATTTGAATGACTAAATTGAAATAAAATTATTTCTATGTAATCAATACATAAAGTAGTGCGTGTAAAGATCAAACTTTACACCATATATATATTATTATATCAAACCAGAAAATGTATACGTCGGTGACGAGCGTTCTCTACGAATCTAAGAACAAAAAAGATGTCAGAGTCCTACATTTCTTACATACTCTCACATCAATTTTTCGGAATAACATACGTAACATTTGCCAAATTGTGCAGTAACATTGAAGGTAGAAGATGCAATGTCAATCCTAACTAAGTTCAACGTGATTTGAAATGTTATGTTTAGATTTCAAGCTTTGTTAATGTAGAATTCAGGCAGTCGGATGGCCGAAGACTTGGTAGTAGAAGGCGGTCTGGTCTCCCGGTTATGGATTCTGAGTCGGATAGGTTTCATGGCCAGATGGAAGAGGAGGTGGATTACAGAGAGGACTCATATGTGCCAGGTCTAATATTCTCCACCTGGGCACCACATAAGTGTGAGCTGGAACAATGGCATATAGTTGGTGGGAGGGGGGATGGTGAAGCGGAGGAGTCTCCAAGGGTTTCTCGCTGGTGAGGAGCAAACCCTAAAAGAGGTCTGAAATTTGAAGTCTGAAATTTCAGAGAGGCTTCAAACACATATAAATTAATATATATTTATCTTAATTTTGGATTTAACATGAGCCAAGAGTGATCAAATTTCTCCACTTCCAAACTTCTTTAATAGTGCAAAATATTATGTGTTATTTTTCATTGTTTAGTGAATGCTAAATACAGTATATGTACAATCAAATAAACATTTTAACCATAAAAACATAATTTTTTATAAACTTAAACATATTATTCACACATTTTTATTTTTTACTTTTATTTTAAATAGGAATACAAACTTACACATCCCCTCATACTCGGTTGTAGAATGAACCTCTCCGCTCAAAAAAAAAAAAAAATCAAGACATCTTCTCTATAAGGGGGACAAAAATTTAATTCTCGATGTAGATGTGTTGCTTGATGAGGATGTAGATGTGTTGCTTGATGAGGCTATGGATACGACTGAAAGGGTAATTATGGGTCGAGCCATAGCTCGAAAATTTTGATGAGATTATTTGAAGCAATGTGCGGAAAAAATATGGAGTGGTTTGTTGCACGAAGCCGAAGGTAAGCACCCCCTCCCACGGGTGTTTTATGTTTGAATTATCAGAGGCTAAATATGTTCCTAGGGTTCTTCGTAGGAGTTGTAGCATAAATTCGACTATCGCGCTTCAGAAGCAATGGCACCCCTTGTTTGATGCTAGTCAAGAAAATATAGACCTTGCTCCAGTTTTCATGAGAATGCCTAGGCTTGTCCCTCAACACTGAACTATTGATGTCTTCAAAAGCATAGGAAATACATTAGGAACATTTATGGATAGTAATTTGTCTTTTTAGGGAAATGGTAAAAGGTTGATTGCTAGGGTTCTTGTAAACCTGAATCCAAGAGAAGGTTTTCTCAATTATTTGTTTCAAGGGTTCTTCTTAATGCCAATTTTTGGATTATGAGGGATATCCATTTTGGTGTGGTTGCTGCCATTAGACATGGCACACTATCAAAGACTACCCCATCCCTTTCTTGGGAAAATTTGGGTATCGATGTCTGTGAAATGAAGTTAGATTGGGAGGTTATCGCTCATAGAATGTTTCTCAAACACGAGATCCTTGATCAGATATGAATTCAGTGAAATACGAGCCAAAGGAGAAACATGCAGAGGAGGAAATCATGAATGTTGGGAAAATGGAGGTTGAAGTCAAGCAGAGGGAATAGGAAAATACTTTGCCCTCACTGAGACTCTCCACAACGGGTAATGGCTCTCCCTCATTTATGGTTAAAAATTTAATTTGGTGTATTGTTTCTCTTGATATGGATTCTAGGACTTCTCCCCCGGTAGCAAATGTATTATGAAATCATCCCCTCTTATTTTTGTAGATATGGTTTCCTTTATATTACTCTCGTCCTCAGCTTGTTTCCATTCCCCAAAACACTTTGTTGTGAGAGATAAGTCAGATTCCTTATCTCATCCTTTTCCATATGACCTTCAATGCACGAGTGAGAAGGGGGACCCCATGGGTTGTGTTGGCGGATTGGGAGAACTTTCTCCACCCAAATATATGGGTAAGCTGATGGGTAGAAAATCTTACATGATCAGGGCAAAGCACAAAAATAGTCAGGGCATGGAAAATGGTAAACAAAAATTTATGGTAAGGGGTCCATAGAGCATGGAAAACCCATGGTCTTGTTTTATCATGATTTTCCTATGCTTTGTTTGTAAGGACTTGGCCAACCTGTCTAAAAAACAAGCTTCGAAGTGTCTAGTGAATTCAATTAAGTTGGATATACTTTTCTTACAAGAAACTTTGGGGCTTGGAAATATAGTGAAGGAGGTGTTGGAAGCTCTGTTTCATCATACAATTAGGGTATTGGGGGAGGGACCTAGCTCTTGGAGCTGACATTTATTCTATAGAGTTGGTGATGGAATTGAAAGTACTCAAGGTTTACAATCCATTCCAAGATAGGGTGGTATTATGGGATAATTTGATGTCAAGATCATCTATGAAAGAAGAAAATATTATTGTTGGAGGTGACTTAAATTTCCCTTTGGGAATTTAGGAAGTTTGGTGTCCTCATTCGCTTGTGAATTCTCAATAAGAATATTTTAAGGACCACTTGGAAGCTTGAAATCTCTGTGATCTTGATCTAATTAAAAATTGGCATACTAAGAGAAATTGCTGAGGAGAGGAAGTAAGAATTTTTGAGGGATTAACCATTTTTTGTTTGCAGAATCTCTCATGGAGAATATGCCTTTATTTCTTCAATGGATTGCAATTGGTGGGGAATCCGATAATCATCCTATTCTTCTAGAGCTTACAGGAGAAAAAAAGAATGGAATTTTATGATATTCTAGGACACAAGCTCCTTGGAGTTATTGAAGAATCACGCATCCTTGGAGAAATCCTCGATCCATTTAGCTCAAATTTTATTTCCTTAATCCCTAAATTAGATGATCATTGGTCCTTTAATGATTTTATACCCATTTCCCTATGTAATTGTCTATATAAAATCATTACAAAGGTTATTGCAGATAGATAAATGACATTTTCTCTAAAAATATATTGAGTGAACAATTTGCTTTCCTTAAAGATAGACAGATTCATGAAGCGATCTAGGTTGTTTAGGAAATTATCCACAATATAAAATGATGGAAGGAAAAGGGAATGGTGAGCAAGGTGGATCTGCCAAAGGCAGGCGATTGGTGAGTTTGATTTATGCCAAACTTCTACTTACTCAGTTCATTTTTGAGGTTCGTTTTATAAATTGGATGATGAGATATTTGATGATTGTATCTTTTGTAGCCTCATAAATGGGTTCAGGCAAGATTTCCCTGTTTTGCCCCTTCTTTCGTTGTGGGTTGCCAAGGGATTGAGAATGCTATTGATGTATGCTAAAAGAAGGGGGGATGTCCATGGTGTTTCAGTCATTTAGAATATAATCGTTATTTGATTACTATCCATTGATGATGTAATGCTATTTTATGATGGGATCAGAAGGCAGATGGCTACAATAAATGAAGTGATGGGTTTATTTAGGAAGGACATTGGCATAATGGTAAATGGGGTGAAACCCTCTGTGCCTTCAAATGTTATGTCTTGGGATGAAGTATCTTATGCTCATAATTTGTTCTTGTATCTTCCCTTGGAGTTTGAATATGGTTTAAAATATTTTGGTTTCATCCTAAATCAGAATAATTATTGGAAACATGATTAGCAAAGGATTATTACAAAGATTGAGAAGAGACTGAAGTCATGGTGCTTTAGATGGCTTTTAAGAGAAGGTATAGTAATATTGATTAAATTTGTGTTAGAAGCCATCCTCGTGTTTTGGATGTCCTTTCCTTGGATACCTACTGGAGTTATGAAATGTATTTGAAAAAAATGTAGCAATTTTCTTTGGATGGGAAACAAAGACAGAAGGATTTCTCCCTTAGTTAGTTTGGAAAGTATTCCATTGCCCAAGAGATGGAGATATTGGGGTTTAAAAAGCCTTCCATCATTTACCAAATAGTTTTCTACCAAAGTTGGGTGGAGGATGATTTCGACAGAGATACTTTGGACAACTATAGCTCACCAAAAATACATATATCCCAGCTTAATTGAGGATTGAATCCACTCTCTGGAAAGAATGATATCTAATATTTCCATAATATGGAAATAGGTGATGTCCTCTCTTCTACTCGTTTAATGTAGACTAGCATGGAAAATTTGGTAATGAAGAAAAAATAAAATTAGTCTGCACCCTTGCGTCAGATGCAGAGACAACTTCTATTCTCCACATGAAATGGTTAACCTCCTTAATGCACATGGAAGTAACACATTAAATCAAGTTATTGATCATTGTGGAACATTTATTTGGTATCAAGGATGTGTAAATTCTCAACAATTAATCGTCCCTCATGAATTTCACATATCACGGAATGGCCACACATTGGCTTTAAACACAACTCATGTCTACATATAAGAGGACCCTAATTCTCTCTAGCGGGTCAATTCCTCATGGGGTGAAGATAATAAAAAAACATTATTTTTTCATATGTTATAATAGATATCTTGTCGAATCTTCTCAGTGGTCGAAGGAGTTGTTGAAATTTAAATAGCCTGTCAAAGACTCACATCTTCTTATGGTGCATGGTGGAATCAAAAGGGTTGATGTGGCATCATCTACAAAATCAATGTATGAAGGTTTTGGGATGATATATGCTATGTAAAAAGTCTAATGAATCCATATATCACTTGTCTATCTAATTATCATTTACCGAATCTTTTTGGAATGCCATCACGATCCATTTGGGAGTTATCATAAATTGGCAGGGTGCAGGTTTCAGGGAAGCCTTGAAGGATTGGTATGATCAAATTACTAAAAAACATCTCACAAGCGTTCCTATTCTTGTTTGTCGGGGTATATGTAATGCAAGGAATAAATAAATATTTAAATACAAAACTAATGTTATGGATTGGTTGGCTACCAAAGTTGTAACTGCTTTGGAAATTATTCTTGTTGAAGAAGCCTCCTATATTACAAGAATCATAGTTGCTATGGAGATTGACAAAAATAATCCTTGGGGATTTTTTTGATGGATCCTCCCCTAATAATGGATCTTGTGGAGGAGGTGCTATACTATATGTCCAAAATTCGCATGTTTTCAAGCTTCAAAGTGGTTTGGGAAGGGGAACAAATGACTATGCATAAAATCTCAACCTCAAAATATTACTTCTCTTTGCTATCGAAAAAGATAATTTTTTGTACATTTTTGGTGATTTGATTATCATAACAAATTGGTTTAATGGTTTGCAGCATTGTCACATTCACACACTGAGTCCTATCCTTGAGGAGTTTTTACATCTCAAGTGCTCATTTAACCAAATTTATTGTCACTATATATATAATAAGCACAACACTGAGCCAAATTTGATCTCTAAAGTTGGTTCTACACAGGCTTTGGGAGTTTGGAAAACATGTTATCAGATAAATGATACCTAAAGAGAATACTTTCATATACCTTTCATTAAAGGCTTACAATTGGAGATTCCTGAGGACTGTTGTTGTGCTTATTGATGGCTTTTACTAGTCATATTTGGATTTTTGTAGGCTACTTCATGTAGATGATTTCCTATTGGATGTTTTTATTTGCTAGCAATAATGGATGATGTTTTTAAATGTTACATGATATGTTGTTGTATTTGGGGTTTATATCGGTAGTAATTGTGTTAGTCTAGTTTTAAATAGTGGGATAATTTCTTTTCTTTTAGATATGCAAAACATATTGACCTTCTCAGACATCTATGTTATTTGAGTGCTACATGCACATGCATAATTTAACTCTTATTACTATTAATTAATGTTATGGTTTTCTCTTAAGAAAAATTAAAAAATACTATATAGTTGAAGTTAGCAGAATATAAATTTCAGGTTTTTTGGTGTATGTTTTTTTTTAAGGATGCCTAGAGGAATCTATAATTAAGTTGAAGTTATATTTGGGAAGGTTTGAAATGATTTCCATCATTATCACTTAACTTCTAGATGTATGACACGCTTTAAAGCATGACATGAGTTTCCAATCACAGGTCAGTGGTCTGGATTTAAAATTGAATGCTTGATGTAAAATTTTGCAACCTAGTTTATGTCTTATGGGCAATGGATCGATATTGCAAAAGAACACAAACTAAGTGAAATTTTGCAGATTTTAACAGTGAAAAATAGACAACAAAAAACATCACAAGATCATGAATTTCACCCCTACTGGGCTACATGTCTAGGTGTAGCTTCCAATAGTGGAAATTTATATTATATGTTCAAATTTGAATTTCATCAACATCCAATGCTCAAATTATAAAAATAACACTACAATTGTATCTAGAACACCCAAAAACCACTTTGTGGGCTCTTCTTGGGCTCAAAAAGGTTGAGAAATGGCCAAGTTAGGTCTCCTACATTTTGTGCTCATTGTTCTGCAAATACATCCCCTTTTCAAGCTTGTCAATGAAATTCCTCTTTAGCAAGCTTGCGAGGCAGTATTTTGCAATTCTAGGTGGCAGGTATAGCCCACAAAACCTTTTGTGTTGGGTGAAAATTATCAAATGGTTAGGCAAATAAAACAGGTTGTGCCCAATTGTTCCACCCGTGGGTTGTTCATATGGCATATATATGATCGTGGGGTGTGAGCCACAGTCCATGCACCTATTTATCCCTACTTTTGATAACGCTATAGTTAATGTGACTGGGGGTTGGGGGTGTGTAGAGTGACATGCACCTGCCCCTTCTGCAACCCCTGTCATGGTCATGTTATATAGTAAAACCAAGGTTTCAGGTGTGTGCAAGGTACCACGCACCCTGCGGCTCTTGTCCAAGACCTATGGTAACATAAACAATATATAACTTGGGGTTGGATCGGTCAGGTGCAAATATCGACATAACCCTCCCCCTAACAACCAAAAATAACCACCTTAAATATACATTTGTCACATAGTTATAATAGGAACCATCGATGGTGCAATGTTAGGGAACATGTTCCATAGTTGAGAGGTCATGGGTTCAAACGCCATTGAGTTTTGTCATTCAATCAACTAAATTTGTGGCACCGAATATTAGGCCACTTGGAGGCCTTGCATAGGACCACATGATAGCCGTTCATTGGGACATGTGGTGTCTTGTGTTTGCCCCCCAAACAAATTCGTCTTCGAATGGAAATATGCCACTTGTCATGATGGGAATTACTTGTCTGACAACTGTACTTCTCAGTTACTCCTCTGATGTAAACACCATGTCATCGTATGGTCTAGCCACTCAACCCTCCAAGTTGAATTCGTAGCTTCTTGTCAAAAACTATAGAATGCGATAGCTTTCTCATACGTTTTCAGATTGAGGCAATTCAAACATCGTTGGAATGATAACTATGAGATCTATGATTTGGCACTAGTTTTGGGAGAGTTTGAGGAATTTTATTTTTGCACATATTTTTTATCCCCTGGATCATTCCCCCCCATTGGAAGATTTTGGACCACCAAAAGTCTATTTTTACTCATCATGCAAGTGATGGTATAGATACCTCACTTTCTAAATCTCTATCCACATTGATCTTCTTGGATTATTACAATTATATCCCACTCCAAGATAATCTAGATTGCTTATTCTCGAAGTCCTTATCCTCTTGTCAATAATTGAATCTTCTTGTCACTCATTTAAATATTCAGGAGAAAATTATTCTATAGATGGAATTTGAACATTATCTTCTTGATCACCAATCATTGGAGGCTCATACAATCTTAATTTTTTCACATTCACAACAAAATAAATTTGCATGTAAGGTGGAAAATCTAATTGAAAAGTCTTGTTACCAATCTTCTCCATGATTTTGAAAGGACCATGTCTAACTGGCTTGACATTTTTACCTTAACCTTGTAGTCTTTTCCTTGCAAATGCATAACCAAAAATGATCTCCCACTTGAAAACCATGATCAACTTGATGCTCATCATGTATTTCTTTGTACTTATCTTTGCTTTTTTCTAGTTGTTCTTGTACCCTTTGATGTAGAAGCTAAATTTGTTCAATTAAATGCTTGGATTTGTCCAGATTAGTATTTTCATATATTGCAATATCTTTACCAAAGATGAAATCCAACGGATAATTTGGAAAATAACCCAAAAAAGCTTCAAATGGAGATACTTGTGCAGATGAATGCTTGGCACGATTGTAGGCATGTTGGATGTAATGCAAAATCTCATCTCAAAATTTAGGATTCTTACCACAATATCCTTGAAGGAGATGCACTACTGTAATTTTCACTACTTATGTATGGTTGTCAGTTTGTGGATGAGATTCAATGATCTTATTCAAATTTTGCTCCATTAGTTCCCATAAACTTTACCAAAATTCCTAAAAACCGAGAATCTTGGTCATAAATAATAGAAGTGGGTAACCCAAACTGAATCCATACATTTTCGAAGAACATATTTGTAGCTTTTTCAACTATAACTTGTTTCTTACATGGCATCAACACAAACATTTTTCTTAAATGACGCATACCAACAAATAGATAATCATGAATTTTCCTAGACATTGGTAGTCCCCAAAAACAATCCATAGAAATACTTTCCCAAGGATGAGAAGTAATAGGAAGTGGAGTGTAAAACCCAATTTCCTATTACTTGGCTTGGTAGTAGGACACGTAGAACATCCTTTCACATATCTTGAAACAATTTCATTCATGTGAGGCCAATAATAATACCTTTAAATTTGAACAATTTTTTTTCCTAAACCAAAGTGGGTAGCAATAAGAGAAGTGTGGGCTTCCCTTATGACATTGAATATTTGACCTTACAGAACAAATAACTTGCCAAGATGATACAACAACTTGTTATGAACATGATAATTCAACTGCTCAACATGAATTCCTTAACTCAAAGTTTCATAAACATGTTTAAAATCTTTATCATGATTATACTCTTCAGTATAACTTTTCATGCATTACTGAGTTATACTTAAGAATAAAATATTCATTGATAAACATGTCTACAACTTTGTTGCATACACCTTTCCTATACCTTATTACCAAACCAAATTGTTGTAGGAAACCCGTATAACTTTTCATGCATTACTGAGTTATGCTTAAGAATAAAATATTCATTGATAAACATGTCTGCAACTTTGTTGCATACACCTTCCCTATACCTTCTTACCAAACCAAATTGTTGTAGGAAACCCGTCCGCCTGAAATGTCTAGATTGTTGTAGCTTGGTTTGTGATTGTAAATATTGAAAAGATTGATGGTTAATATCAATAATTGTTTCTTTACCCATCAAATAATGCCGCCATTTCATCACGCTTTCTACCATAACATACAACTCTTTATCATAAGTTGGATATTTAATTATTTCATTGGCAAAGGATTCAGAATGATAACATATTGGCTTACCATGTTGCATGAAAACTACTCCCATAGCATATTGACCTACATCAATTTGAATTTCAAATGGTTGCTTAAGATCTGGAAGTGCTAGAACTGGTGTTGTACTAATTTTATCTTTCAAAGTTTTGAAGGTTTTTTGTTTCTTGCCTCCCCACTAAAAGAATTGTTTCACACTTGTCGAAGCATGTAATGGTGCTACAACGAGTGCGAAGTTACCGATAAATTTTCTCCACTATTTGGCTTCTCCCAAAAAACTCTTAATGTTTCTTACATTGTTGGGTTTAGGCCAATTCACAATGACATCAAATCTTTAGGGGTCAATCTTCAAGTCACCCCTCCAACAATATGACCCAAATAAACTAAATATATTTTCCTAAATTCACATTTATACATCTTCAAATATGAGTTCACCTTTTTCAAGACATCTAAAAATTTCTTCACATTCTTGAAATTCTCTTCATGAGTCTTACTAAAAATCAAATTATCATCTAAGTATACTATGAAAAAATCATCAAGGAATGGTCGCAACACATCATTCATAACTCTCATGAATGTGGAAGGTGAATTTCCAAGCCCAAACAACATAGCAAACATTGAAACAAACCTTGTTTTGTCTTTATTCTATATTTCCAAATATCAACTTCAACAACCCTTATCTGATAATAATTGCTGCTCAAATCTAATTTAGTAAAGTAAACAACTTCATTTAACTGATCTACCAAATCATCTATTTGAGGAAGAGGCTAATGATTCCTTACCGAAATCTCATTGAAAGCTCAAAAATCCACACACATGTTCCATGTACCATCTTTCTTCGCAACCAAAACAATAGGAAACCCAGAAGAAGATGTGTTAGGCATGATGACCACATTGTCAAGAAGCTCTTGAATTTTCTTCTTCATCTCTGCATTCTCCAAAACTGACATTCTATACATGCCGATATTTGGAAGTGAAGCATCTTGCTTCAAGTGAATCTCATGTTGGAATCATCTTTATGGAGGTAGCACATTAGGTTCGTGAGACATTTTTTCAAAAGCATTAACAATTTCAATCAATTCACGCTTAAGTTTAGAGTCACATCCTATGAAATTTTCAAATTCAGTAGTATCTTTAGCTTTAATCATCAATAACACAAAATTCATACCAACATTTATGAACCCTTTCACCTAACCAACACTAACAAGAGATAATTTCACCATCTTGTGATGCTCTTTAACAATATACTCAACTCCATATTTAAAAAGATGATATTTATTCTCATGACGATAGAATATGGCTTTCGGTCATACATGTATATACTCACTAAAAGAATCTCGAAAATATCAAGTGGTACAACTTCAAACTCTACCTTATCTATAAAATTACTAGTGATGGCGAATTTGATTTTACATTTTCTTGTCACTTGTAATTCGACATCATCACATACCCAACCCAAAAGTTAAGATTTAGAATGAGTTGAATTTATAGATTAAGTTTCTTGAAAATTTCTTCATATATAAGATTGACTTGGGATCCATTATTGAGAAATGTATGAACCTTCATATGTTTTGTAATGACCCCCATATGGAAAATCTCAATTCTTTCGTAATCATTTTGAGATTCAATAGGCTTACTAGAAGAACTAGTACTTGCATCAAAAGCTATAGATTTCCTTCCCATGCCGTTGATTTTAGTTTCATCATCTAGATTAGATCCTACATAATTGTTGGGAAAATTAACTTATTGAAACGAACAACCAACTATGACACACCAAACTATTAACCTGAGGTTTCCTCTTCTATTTGAAGGGTTTTTGCAAAGTTTCAGCAAGAGGAAGTGTTACTAGTTCACTAAAGTAGTGACTAAAGGAACAATACTAAAGGAATCAACACTTTAACTAGAAACAATTCAAGGATTTAACCCACAAGCAACTAGTACTTCGTAGAAATGATTTACAAACATTAAATTATAATTACTATCTAATAGGAAACAACAAAGAAATAAATATATTATTAAGCTGCTACTTAGGGAAAAATAATATCCGAGCTCAAGAAAGAACAATACAAAACTATATTGTAAGTAATGAAAAGAAATAGGTCGCATGAAGAGATATTGTACTACTACAAGAATAGCGATGATATAGCTATAACATGTAGGGAAAATAAATAAAGTGACAATGAATTCCAACTAACTTATTGAAGAACAATCTCTATAAAGAAATATTGTGATTATCAAGCAAACATTCAACCCTGAAATTAACCTAACAGGACATAATGTCAATAGAAAAAGACAATATTAATGTTACAGCTAAGGAAAAAGCCTCTTCCAGAAGTGGGCGTGAACCATTGCAATCGAACTATTTGAAAGAGAGATCAAAATAATAAGCTAATTCTTGATAATGCAAACTTGCATTTTATTCAAAAGAGGATGATTACAGCTTTGAATGAGATTTTTAGAATATGTAAAAAAAAAAAAAAATCGCAAAATCTTGTATTCGGGACATAAGTCTCATTTTTAAACTACAATCATAAATAAGGAAAACAACAATTCTTCCTAACAAACAAAAATTACGAGAATCTAAAGATTCTCCCGATGCTCTTTTTAGTTACAAAATAGCTCATATTTTATATGAAAGTTTATTCATTATTAACATTGGAAAATAATATCATTCATTTTTATTTGAATGACTAAATTGAAATAAAATTTTGGATTTCAGGCATTTGTGGTTCATTTCTTTTAAGTTGAATATTGGAGTATGCACAGTAATATTTAGACTTGTCAACATTTCAAATCCCAACAGGGATCCACCATAAGTACAGTTACTGAATGATGATAGAAGAAGAGCTCAGTGAGAAGATAAATAGTGTTAAGATATTTTGATTTTAAGGAGATGAGGTCGACTTTAAAATTTTTAATATTTTTGTTTTTATTTTTAATTAATTTTTTATTTTATTTAATAATAATTATTAACCATGTTTTAAATTTACTATAATCTTTATAATAAATTGTATTTTATTGTTTTATTTTTATTAAAAGATCTTTTAATGAATAGTTTTTTATTTTTATTATTATTAATAGATTGTGCATAATGTTATTATAATGATTAAATAGTTTAATTAATTAATGGATTCTGTTAAAAAATTTAAGTTATTATTATATCTCAATTCTAATTAATTAATTAGTTAGTTAGTGAATAATTATGATAATTAATTTTTATTTTATTATTGATAAAAGATAAATTTATTTTATTTTATTAAGATCACTAATTTTAATTAGTTAATTAGTTCATACATATTATATTTAGATACTAATTATTATTGTAAATGCTTAAAGTTAAATTGAATTTAATTTGATTGTGATTGCTTAAAATTAAATTTATTGTAAATTAATAGATTATGTATAATGTTATTGTAATGATTAAATAGTTTAATTAATTAATGGATTCTAATTTTTCTAGTTATTATTATATCTTAATTCTAATTAATTAACCAATTAATTAGTTAATAATTATGATAATTAAATTTTATTCTATTATTAATAAAAGATAGATTGAATTTCTTTTATTGTAATCACTAATTTTATTAGTTTAATTAATTAAATAGTTAATAGATATTTAATTAGATACTAATTATTATTATAAATGAATTATTCTTATGGTTATTGTAACTAACCTAGAATTAATTATTATAATGGAATTATTATTAAGAATAATAATAATAACTTATTCTTAACTATTTTTATTTTATTTTTATTTTCATTTTTATTATGAGATCAGAAGGATATAATATAATAGGAGGGGAGAATTTACCTGATTACCTGAGATGTACTGGTGGTCCTAATCCCTTTGATTAAAGGAAGCGAACTTCCTCTAATCTTGATACCGTTGTCCATGTTGAGATTATGTGGATGCTTTATAATTTCAGGAGCCTCCCTAATCTTTTGTCTTTGGTATTGTTCTTCCTTAGTGATAATTGAGGCACTCTCCAAACAAACCTGGTGTTTCATTTTTCAGGAATGTTCCGCAAGGGCCGACATACGAGACATTCCATTCTTAATATCTACTACATGTTCTTTTAGTCTTTTCTGCAATGAACGCCCTGTTTCACCAATGCAACTTTTTCCACAAGAACAATCTATTTTATAAACCCCTTTGAGTTGTTGTCTATCAATATCATGTTTGACAAATCTCATTCCTTGTTTAATTGTTCCACGAGCTGAGAACTGTGTGACTACGTTTTTCCTTTTCAATATTTTGGCAGTCCTATCTATCACCCCTTTAAATAAAATTATTTCTATGTATTTGATACATGATGTAATGACTGTAAAAATCAAACTTTACACCACATATATTATTGTATGAAACCAGAAAATTTATAAGTCAATGACGAATGTTCTCTACAAGTCTAAGAAACAAAAACAGGTCAGATTCCTATATTTCTTACATATACTCACCTCAATATTTCAGAATAACATACATAACATTTGTAAAATTATGTGCCAACATTGAAGGTAGAAGATGCAATGTCGATCCCATATTTAATGAAAGTAAGAGATTTCAACTTGATTTGAAATGTTATGTCTTAATGTAGAATTTCAAACGTCGGATGGCTGAAGATACGGTTGTAAAAGGTGATTTGGTCTCGCGGTTATGGATGTTGAGTATGATAGATTTGGTGGCCACATGGAAGAGGAGGTGGATTACACAATGGTCTCAATTGTCATAGGTCTAATATTCTTGACCTGGGCACCAAATAATTGTGATTTGGCATACTGGCATATAGTTGGCAAGAGGAAGGATGTCAAAGTGGCAGTGCAACAGTTCCAAGAGGAGGAGGTTTGGTTGGAGGTGGAGAAGAAGTCTCTACTATGGTTTGTGTAGGAGAAAACCAAAGAGAAAACACATCGGTCTTTAGTAGGTGAGGAGAAAACCCTAAAGGAAGTCGAAAATTTGAGGGAGGCATCAAACTCATAAAAAAAAACGGAAAAAAAGAGGACATATTCTCTTAATTATTATTGTAAATACTTAAAGTTAAATTGAATTTAATTTGATTGTGATTGCTTAAAATTAATTTTATTGTAAATTAATAGATTATGTATAAGGTTATTGTAATGATTAAATAGTTTAATTAATTAATGGATTCTAATTTTTTTAGTTATTATTATATCTTAATTCTAATTAATTAACTAATTAGTTAGTTAATAATTATAATAATTAATTTTTATTCTATTATTAATAAAAGATAGATTGAATTTCTTTTATTGTAATCATTAATTTTATTAGTTTAATTAATTAAATAGTTAATAGATATTTTAATTAGATACTAAATGAATTATTCTTATTATTATTGTAACTAACCTAGAATTAATTATTATAATGGAATTATTATTAAGAATCATAATAATAACTTATTCTTAACTATTTTTATTTTATTTTTATTTTTATTTTTATTATGAGATCAGAAGGATATAATATAATAGGAGGGAAGAATTTACCTGATTACCTGAGATGTACTGGTGGTCCTAATCCCTTCGATTAAAGGAAGCCAACTTCCTCTAATCTTCATACCGTTGTCCCCGTTGAGATTCTATTGATGCTTTATAATTTCAGGAGCCTCCCTAATCTTTTGTCTTTGGTATTGTTCTTCTTTAGTGATAATTGAGGCACTCTCCAAACAAACCTCATGTTTCGTTTTTGAGGAATATTTAGCAAGGGCCGACATACGAGACCTTCCATTCTTAATATCTACTCCATGTTCTTTTAGTCTTTTCAGCAATGAATGCCCTGTTTCACCAATGCAACTTTTTCCACAAGAACAATCTATTTTATAAACCCCTTTGAGTTGTTGTCTATCAATATCATGTTTGACAGATTTCATTCCTTGTTTAATTGTTCCACGAGCTGAGAACTATGTGACTATGTTTTTCCTTTTCAATATCTTGGTAATCCTATCTATCACCCCTTGAAATAAAATTATTTTTATGTATTTGATACATGATGTAATGACTGTAAAAATCAAACTTTACACCACATATATTATTGTATGAAACCAGAAAATTTATAAGTCAGTGACGAATGTTCTCTGCAAGTCTAAGAACCAAAAACATGTCAGATTCCTACATTTCTTACATATACTCACCTCAATATTTTAGAATAACATACATAACATTTGTAAAATTATGTGGCAACATTGAAGGTAGAAGATGTAATGTCGATCCCATATTTAATGAAAGTAAGAGATTTCAACATGATTTGAAATGTTATGTCTTAATGTAGAATTTGAAAAGTCGGATGGCTGAAGATTCGGTTGTAAAATGTGATGTGTGATCATCTGGAAAATGATTTCTTCATTCTTTTACAATCCCCCTTTGGAGCTCATCGAATGATATATTGTACAAATCCATTATCAGATCATCATCAAGGGGAACAACACCTCCTTGCTCGTTCATGGCTGGCTCTGCTACTGGCGGTGGTGGAGATTAATGGATGACCTATGGTTCTCTCGACATCAGATCAACATATTCATTATGTGGCTCATGTTCCATCTCCATGAATATCACTTCAATCCATTTCTCAATCTTTTCAGTAATATCATGATCCTCCATCTGTTCATCGTCCTCCTTAGCTGCTAGTTGGTCTTGTTCTTGTTGTTCCACCTATGTCGACATTGTTTCCTCTGACATTTATCCTTGCCTATATTCTTATTCCTGCTTCTTCTTCTCATATCGTTGTCTCTTCCTTAACTCTTTCTCTTCCTTCAGTGTCTACTCTGTCTCATGAAACTTCACTTCTACTTCATACAACCTCTCCTTTTCTCTCTTCCTCCATTTTTCTCTGTATATCCTTTGCCTCCCCTTTGCTTCTACTCCCAAAGTTTCTTTCATGAGAATAGGATCTTCTTTCATCTTGTAGATTTTTTCTCCCTCTCGATTGTCAAAAATCTTCCTGTTTCCCTAGTCCAACACATGATTGTTTCCTTCTATTGCTGTTTCTTTTGAAGTTTCTACCATATGTGGAGTACCCTGTGAAGTCCCTTCTAAAATGACTGGTTCATGTATTATAGAGGCATTGTAACAATGCCCCCATGGATCTTCCTTTGGCCAATGAAATGCCCCGTCAATCCACGAAAAGTAAATACTCGCACTGTGGTCTTTACAAATACTCAAGGATCATATAGATTAAAGTCCTGAGTGTTGAATTCAAATCTTACTATCTCCTTTGCCTAAACATCCATGAATTTTAAGTTCCTTATATTGCATAATCTAATCTAGAAATGAAGAGTGGGCCATTGTGCTTTCTTCCTCCTGTGCAACACTACTAATAACCTTGTGGAGAGATTGTATGACTCTGCTTGCATGACATGTTTGTTAGTGGCATATCCTGGTAGAACATGACGAGGCTTCTCTCCACAAAAGACTCATGAAGGTGCCACTTGGTGAGGCATAACAATCTGTGATGTTTGTTATCACCTCCATTTCTTCTCGTGACATGGAAGGTGGATCTTCTTCAAATATAAGCTTGTAAATCTAGATAATAAAGTGGTCAGTGAGGCATGCCATTACTCCTTGATAACTGCATTCTGAAAGAAACTTGCAATAGATTTGCAGGAAAATTTCTTGTGGTGTCCATATCTAGTTCATGCCAAGGAACTGCTCTTGTGCACATATTGTATCTAGTAAGCATACAAACATATAAAACCTTTCTCGCTCACCCTCAGTAGGATTATTAGCCTATTCTTGATGGGCCTTCAACTACCAATCCAACATATCTAACTAATTGAATGACTTCCCACCCTTCAGGAAAGGTTTTTGTGCTCTCTTGACCATGGATCCTATAAGAGAAGATAAGTAAGAGTTGCTAAGCCTTCCCGAGTGACATTTTCTTGTACACATGGGTGGGTGTCTTCAAAACTTCGATGGCTCCTCCACCCATACTTTGACAATGTCTCTCATGTTCACATGGTTGTGGGTGGCATAAAAGAGTGATTCCATGTGCTCTACTGGCTCAGACAAGTGATAAATTTACTGAAATTTTTCTACTAGGAAGGTGGTAGGTTTATGCGTGTTGGCACTGCTCAAGGTCACGATCTTCTCATTAATGTGTGATACAATCTAGCTCATGACATCTATACAAAGGAAGCCTCAATACTTGCTTGCAACCTTGTATATCTCTGACTGTCAGATGCAGAGCTAAACCTGTCAATCCTCTATGTTTTCCTCAAAGTCCTTTGCAAATGTACCTTTAATTTGTTGCCATGTTAGTGATGATCTATTTTCTATAAACAACAAAGTATATTCATGTACTGGAAAATCAACTGATGTTTCCTCAACTACTTCCCCAATACTGCTCTCAATGGTTTCTTTTGAAGAATTTCTCTTAGGTGCCATGGTAATAGTGATTTCTAGAGAGGTTCTCAACAACTGTTGTACCTGTGGGACAAAAGGACACTCATGGGAAGTAAATGTCAATCTTAAGCAAATCTACATATTGCGCACTTCTCATTAGAAAGAGGGATTGGATGCATGTGGTAAGTGTGCACTACGCAGTCGCAACAACCAAGGTGGAATCTTATGGCCTGAAACTACATAATGTGTAGTTCATCTGGGGCAGAGGACTAGGAGAGACCACGCACTGCACAGTATCAATGGTCAAGATGATAAGTTGGCTCCTAGAACTACATAGTGCGTAGTTTGAGCCAGTTGGGACAATGCACTATGCAATTCCAGAGGCCAAGCTTGTGGCTTGAGCCTTAGGATTCTGTAGTGCCAACAAGGGAAAGTGAAAACCAACAAAGTGTAATGCAGATTTTCCTAAGGAAAGAGAGGAAAATGAGAAGATCTGAGAGATAGTGTGAAGTTGAGTGTATATCTAACTAAGTGTGAATAAATTCATGTGAAACAAGTGCATAAATTAATCAAATGGAAGGAAAATGAATTACATGAGGAGAGTCACCGTAATAGTGACCATTGGTGAAAAAACAAGAAAACTAATGCGAAACTTGGGGAAGGCAATCTAAAACATAAAAAAAAAAAACACTTCTACAAGTTAAAACACCAGTAAAAATGAAGAGAAACAAGTGAAACAACACTCACACATGCCAACTGACAAAAAAGGATAGAAAAAATGACAAAGAATAACAAAAGCAAAATCACCCAGAAAAGCGATGATGATTACACTAAAAGTCCCTTAATCTCCTCAGGAATGATATAGCTCCAAGATAGAGTTTGCAAATGATATCTATAAGTGTCGATTAAATAGATTTCAGTGAATTAGGGTTTATGATGTGCATGCCTAAAATCAAGGAAAAAGTGTCACTTGCCAGATGTTTCGAAAAATAGCACAAGTGCCTCCTTTGAGATACTAAAATTAGATCCCTATTTTTTAGGGATGCTTTTTTCTTTTTATTTTTCTTTACCAAGAAAAACTTTCCATGCACACTGTCGAGAAAGATTGGGTGGTTCTGGGGAACTGTGAAACTTTTTAGCTTAGTGTAATTCATAGTTTCTGAGATTAGTGAGGGTTGTGTAGTTTCTCGGCTAATTGTTGTCTTTCCTTCCATGAATACTCCCTTTTGGAGCTCAAGGTTGACTACCAATCAGGACTCTGCAATTCCCATCATCAAGGATACTTTCCCTCAAGGATTACACAGTTTCTGGAGGCAAGCCCAAAACTGTTGTGAGACCAAGATGGGAGATCATCTTATGAATTCGAGGAATGAATTAAGTGATCAAACACAAGCGAAAATGAAAATATAAGTCTCAAACGAAGCATGAATACCTAGAACAATGCAATATGAGTTGTTATAGATAAGAAGGGAGCCTCCAAAATCTAAGCATAGGGAAAATTTTGGAGGGTAGTTGTAGCCACTACAACTCTATGTAAATGTTTCATTCTGATGTTGATTGTGTTATGAAATAGGACATGTAATCAATAATTCCTCCCAATGAGTGTAGAATAATAGAATCTAGAAAAATAGTTGGAGGCCCAAATGGTGGGTAGGTTATCATATAGAAATATATATTGTATACAAGGAAGAAGAGGCCCAAAAAAAGTTGGAAGAAAAGGAAAATAAGGATGAGGTAAAAGTCAACGAGGAACGACCAAAGAAAGAGAAAGATAGTCAACAAGAAACTCATGTCAAATAGGACCCACCAAATTCACAAATAGAGGAGAATGAAGCCCAACAAACCCTTGTGAATTTTAGATCCAACACCGAGCTCTCAGGAAACAACGTTAGAAATGCAAATTCTTGGGTTTATTAAGCATATGGAAAACATAATAAACACAGAAATACTACTCTCAAACGACAAACATGGATCCGCCAAAAATCATAGGTTGGATTCAACTTAGGAAAAAGGGAAAAACATGTAACCAAGAAAAACAAGAAGTCAATAAAAGTAAAATTGATAAGAAGTAAGAAATGAAAAACAAATTTATATAGATCTCAAGAATATTTTGAAAAATATATAGTTTGAGAGGGAATAAAATTGATGTATTACTTAATTCTCACATGAGGGTTTGGATTGAATCACCATGCTCAATCTCAAACCTAGAAGAAATATTGGAAACTCTGAAAAAAATGTGATGGTTATAGAAGCTCTCTATCCATTTCTTTTTAAAAGAAAAAAACATAATATATATATAAACAAATGAAATAAGTGTGAAATATTCCTATAAAATAGGTGTTAACACAATATTAGTTTTTGACATATGCATTATGTTATGCGAAACACAAATAAACATATGTCATACTTTAATGGAGTCATTTGAACACAAACCTGTGACATAGGGATATACTCAAAAGAACTCATTTTTGTACAATTAAGATAATGTATTGGGTAAACATCATACATGATAGCCATTTCTTTGTAGAGCTTGAAAGGTTTCACAAATATGTATATACTGCTAGTAAATTGGACCGAGGGTTTTTTTTTCATTTTTGTTTTTACATGTTTGGAAAAAATGAATTTATCTCATCTAATGCACAAATGTGGTCATGCGGGATAATAAGATTCAAATGTTTCACACATGTAACGACATTGTGGAGTATTAACATCACTATGACCACTTCAATAATTGAAAATTTTATGGATCGAAGTTTTAACATACAATTTTTTGTAGGAAATACCCAGAATATCTATAGATAATTTATGGAGAAATGAATTTGAAAAGGCCTATCACATATTATTTTTCAAATACTTATTGGGAAACTTTTCTGTGTGTTCTGTTAGTGAATATTACCATGGAAGAAGATAGTAATAGTTCGTTATCCGCATTTACTATAAATGGTCTCAAATGAATGCATAAATTATTTTTTTTGTGGTATCTAAGCACACCTTGAAGCTATACGAGAAGTGAAAAAGGAATTACGAGGGATGCTATTAGTTTTTCCATGAAATAATGTATACTGGCAATACTGTTCACAGGCCTTTCGGAGTATATGTCAACAATGGGTTGTGTCTTCACTAAAGTTCTTCATACAACTTAAGTTATTTAAATGGTTATTCCTAACCGGTTCAGTGGCTTTATTAGTGTGTGAATATTCACATTTGATTAAAAAAAGAAAATGTGGAAATGCTAACATGATCATAAACTAAGAGTCGATGTTAATGTATTTAAACTACAAATTAAGCTAACTAATTTAATAAATTACCATGTTTAAATTTAATAAATTACTATACAAAAAGAATTACATCATAAAATAAAAAGAATTACAATGGTGCAATTATCTTATCTTTTAAACCAATGCAAATAAGTCTGTTTTTTTTTTCTCTCATAACATCAAGAATTAATGCATATATCTAATCTATGATTATAAGAATTCTTTTGTAAAATGAATCTTTCAACGCTTAAAAAGTCGTTGAACTACTAAGAGATGAAATACTGTACGTAGCATGAGAGATATTACAATCAGAAACGCTAATCCTGTTACTAAATGAATGATGTTTTGATCGTAACCTAAATTCCCACGAGAAATTGCAAGACCAGATTTAGACAACACCGGGATCGTAAGACAACCGGTTATCAAAATAAAAAAAATCATAATGGAAAAATGAACAAGATCAATGAATTACAGAGAAATATTTATTTATATTGCTATTATCTCCAAATCACAGTATGAAAATAGTAGTATTAAACCTTTAAAATTTCCCCAAGGTATAGTAACAAAATTTCGAAAAGGATTCGTTAGCAAATATTGATAAAATACGTGATTAAGTTTTAATCCGTCAAAATAATTTGAACCAAAGCAATACTTATGACCAAATATTTATAGGGTTCCACTTGCTAGGGCATTCAAGTGCGTGTCACCCTCCTCCTCTTATTTACAATAGAGATTTTATAACGGTACATAGGGAACAAAATCTTGATTCTGTTCAACAGTTTACCCATAAAATGACAATTGGAATCTCATATCAAAATATATTAGGCAGATCGGATTCCCGTGAATCTCTTTGAAAACCTCCATTGAACTAATTTCATCCTTCAACAAATCGATGCATTGCTTGTGGAAGCCAATATCATTCGAAATCCTCTAAAAACAGACAAATATATAACTAGCCAGTTCCTCTAAAGATGTAAAAATACGCCGAAGGAATAAAAGCATCGAGTTTGAAATTTTTATAAAATTCCCATAAATAATAACATTCTTTCTGGGAATTTTGTAAATTCTCAAATACAAAGATTGCTATAGTTTTCAATTAAACTTTCAAGTTTAAAACAAAAATGTAATTTTTTTAATAATTTATAGTTTTAAATTTTTAAGATGAGTAAATATTGAAATGAGAATGTGAGAACAATTCTTAATAATTTAAAGTTGATATTTACTTGTAATCCATTTTAATAATTTAAAATCGGTATTAACTTGCAATAATGAGAGCTAGTTTCTTGTAATAATGCTAGCTAGTTTGACCAGTCTAAGGTATAGAGGTTACATATTAAGTTACATATTAACCACACAACGTATTACATATTTAGTGCAAGGTTACATATTAGGTTACATATTATTCACGCAACTTATTACTTCTGAATACCTCTTCGTAATTACGGTATTAGAGTGATCCAATGACTCAGTTGGATGTGCCAATTACATAAGAAGAATGGTTGATCTCCAATTACAAAACTAATAAAAGTCCCGGTGAACCTTGCCATTTTGGCCAGAAGAATAGCAGAACTATTCTTCCTCTCCTTATCAAACTGAAACAAACTATCTATGAAGAACAGCAGAACTATTCTTCCTCTCATTATCAAACTGAATCAAACTATGGAAAAAGAATCTCTCCCCAACACTAGTTACTAAAGTTCGAGCGGTTGTTAAATCCACATCACAGAAACAGTGTGATAGGGCAATCACACTGACAGCACAAGAGGGTCAACGTGTACAGTAATAAGCCATATGCTGACTGTTTACTTCCTCTTTACCCACTTGCGAGCACAAGAGAGCCATTGTGTACCATCATGAGCCACATGTGGACTCTGTTTACTTCCCAAGCTTTCATTATCATGTCTGAACCGCTGCAACATCTAACCCTTACATTAATTTTGGGGAAACATAAAACAATCCTCGTTTGGAAACATGTTAGTTAAGAGGTAGAGTTATAAATTTATAAGAAATTTTTATTTATCATTGGACTGCTTTACAAACATGAGTAGAGATGGCCATAAATATTTACTCTGCTAAGAAATATTGAATGTTTTGTGCGGGTGAATATGCATTCCTTGATTATTGGGGTTAATAATTTGATGGTTTTTGGTTTTGGAATTTTAAGGTATTTGTTTTGTTAAGTTTTTTTTTAAATGGAGTAGGAATTATTAAAATAATGAATTTTGAGCTATATAGATGAGAAAAACAAATGCCCCAAATTTTTTTAGAATCTTGAATTTATTTATACATTAAAATTACAATGGAAAATAACAATTTAGTCTAAAACTTTACCATTTATTTCCAAAACAAATAAAAATATAAGATAGAATAAAACCACAAAATAATAAAAAATAACCATCTAATCCAAAATTTAACCATATATTTCGAGGGTTTTGCAGGCGGAATAGCAAGGAGGGTTGGAAGAAATGAATGAAGGGGCAAGCGCAGGGGAGGCGAAACGGAGAGGAGGGAAGAACAAGAAACCCTTGCGCAGGAGCTAAAGGTTCTTAAACAACGGGTGCTGAGGGCAAATATGGAGAATCGGCAAGGGAGGGGAGAGATCCCCTCCTTTAAAAATGTAGTTGCAGGTGAGGCAAGCGGCAGCGGCATCCAGAACGAGGCCAGGGAGAATAATAAAGAAGCACCGGTGATGGGCAATCTGTGGCAAATGAAGACTGGAGGAAAATGCTTACCGAGGGCACAAAAGAAACCCAGATACGTAATACCTAACAACATGCTAGAAGAGTACAACAGCTATATGAAAGATCATGCACTGATCTGCAAGTTCGTAGGGTATTGGCCTAATGAAAAAGAACTATACAGGTGAATTTACCAAAGGTGGAGACCAAAAGGACACATAGAATTGAAACTGGGAACAAAGGGGTTTTTTACAGCAATATTTGCAGATCTGGAGGATAAAGAAAGGGTTTTTGAGGAAGGGCCATATTTCATGAACAACGCAAGACTGTTCATGAAATACTGGGAAGAAAGATATAATCATGATAATGAAAACATGCTGGAAGCCCCGATCTGGGTTAGATTGTTTGGATTACCAGTGGAATTTTGGAACCCCGAGATTTTGGAAGGGATAGGCAACACGATCAGTGCCTTTGTCAAGGTAGCGGATTCAACGAAGAAAGGTAAGTATACATCTTACGCAAGACTGTGTGTTTACATGAATATAGCTGAACCTCTACCGGAACATATAGAACTGGAATATCATGACGCAGTTTGGCAGCAACCATTAGACTATGAGCATATCCCTTTCATATGCAGGAGGTGTCATGAGTATGGTCACCTATATAGACAATGCCCTTTAAACAAGGAG
>APFE030340508.1:0-17496 GCA_000404065.3 Pinus taeda
GGAATCCCAAGTTTGATAGCTAGTTTCTGCACAATCAATGGCTCCAAGGGGTTTTCCAAGGCGCTGAATCCAAATATGTAGTTAAAAAACCATTTTAACTGCTAAAAATCAAGATTTAACCTCATTTCTTCCGCCGGATTCCGTCACCGGAATCTCCAAAAAGTCGCATTATAGACAACTCCTATAATATATACATAATTGCTATCAAAATATTTTACATGACATGTATATAGAGACATTTTATCAATCCAAATTAAAATGATTTTTGTTATTATTATTATGAAGTTGATATTAACATAAATTAGCTAACATAGATTCTCTAATAGTTTATTTAAATCATTTCTTGAAATATTTTTTGAAAATATAAAATTTAAATATTTTGTTCACATTGTTTTTTTTCAATTATAGCAAACATTATTTTTTTTTAAAAAGTGCATGTTAACTAGATAAACTGACTAACATACTTACACACCTTTTCATAGTGAACTGTACAATGAACTTTAGCTTAACAACATTATTTAAATCCTAATTTATTTTTATTTTAAAAGGCACCTGTTAACTGTATAGAAATACAAAATAAAGACATACTTACACTCTCATACTCCACCGTCAAATAAACCTCTAGGATTAATAACATATCTAAAAGAGATAATCCCTTGACAAGAATTTGACGTACCTGTTCAGTAGAGTCATGAGTTATGTAAAACTCTTTTACAGTTACTACAAATCAGAATCACGATAGGTGAGTAGGATTATGATAAATTCCTTCGAACTTGCATACATATAAACTTCTATAATCATTAGAAAACACAAATCGATCATCCTACGGAACACATTCTGTAACCGCAACAATGATAATTCATATTAAATTTGTCGGGACTGACTTTGAAAGCTACTTGAATGGATTGAACTATATTTTCAAATCCTGGTGGTGACCTACTGTAGAAGCTTTATGGAACATGCATCGTACCCTAATGTGACTATGAAATAAAATTGATTCTGTCAGGCTGCGCAGGCTATCATTAATTTTCTCCTGAACAAGCTTTATGGGTAATTGAACTTTTGCCCCGAGAAGTAATATGCACTAGTGGGCTCACCTGTAGGAGGATAAGTGACCTTTTCCTGAAGTGCTTTTGCGTATATCCTGCTTCTGCCTTTTCATATGATGTGCCTACGAATGGGTTGGCTGCCACAAACTCCAGATTATTCCATCGGTCAATTATCTTGTTCTTGTTCTTATTAGATTAAAGTAGCCCAAAGATCAAGACACGGTATGATAAATGGTCATGGCAATTTACCTGCAGCTATGGAATCCTGCGCTAGCAGACATGCATTTCGAGGTCGCGGAATATTGCAACATGGGATTCAAAGCTGCAGTTTGGTCCCGGAATATTACAACATGGGCTTCAAAGCTGCAGTTGAGAAAGAATGTTGTTGGATTTCACGTTGCGATGAACGATAAGCGGGCAGTAATAATGGTGAAGATAACTTTATTTGGTATGCCGCTAGAGATGCCTGCTTTTGTTTCCATGAAGCAGGTCGCCCCAGCTTCCTTTCGGCAGGTACTCATGTAAGATTTTGAGATACAAGGATCTAGATATGCAAAACAATAAACAAGCTTGCAAGAGAAGGAAGGAAGCAAGAAAGAATTGAGAAAAGAATGAAATCCATTGATTCTACCATATTGGTTTAGAATATATACATAAAATCAACTAAGTTAAGCTTAGTTGTGCATGCAATAACTAAAGCTAACTAAAGCTTGTACATGCAATCACTAAAGCTAATCTAGGTGCATGTACACTTAACACAATTAGTGTAAGTGCATGTACACCAACAACTCATTCACTAGAATATCAATGTCGTGAAGAAAATGCCAAAGATCTTACTACGTGGCAATAGCCGATAGTGCCCAGTGTCTGGATTTCAGCAGAGAATCCGTTACCATTTATAGTGCCAATACCAATGAGTTTATTTACTGCAACTTTTTGCCCATTGAGCAGGACGCCTCTCTACACGATTCCCATAATCCCGTTGCCACTTTGCCAATGATCGTGTCTTCTTTTGATCTACTCCAAGACGTTGTTGCCTGAGAGTTATGTTTCTGGAAGGTCCTCATCTTCAGGGACCCGACATCATGTAGTTTCTTAAGGGCTGTAGCCTTAACGACGGCTGCGATCGTGAAAACCAGCGAGCAGGAGAGGAGTCCCAGCGATAAAGCAAGTACTCAACGAAAGAGAAACCTGGTCGTTGATGTGGACATGCATCCGCGGTCTAAGTGAGCAAGGGCCCGCTCCCATCTGTGGTCCACATAAGTCTGCATTCGCTGCCAAAGAGCTTGCATTGAAAACAAAAACGGAACCCCATATGGAACATGGCCTAACAGTATATCGTTGGAAAAATCCAAGGCAAGCCCCGCATGTTCGCAGAATCTCTGGTATTCACCGGGAATGAAAGTAGAGATTTATTGGAAATATCACAAAGCGAGGCATAAACACAAAGGATCAAATATCGTAAGTATTTGTGGTAAGGTAAGAAGGCATAGGAACAAAGCTATCAAATATCAAATATCACAAGTATTTGTGGCAAGCTAAGCAGACCAACGTATTGGGATTAATGTAACCTGAATATAAATTAAAGAGTTAGTAAATGTTCATGGACACTATTAATGGAAATATTTCACAAGATTTCACAAAATATTTTATAGTGATAAAAAATTAATAAATTATATTTTATTTTAAAATAATTGTTAATTAATATTAACGATAAAAAAATGTATTTTGGATTTCAGAATGGGTTAGTCTTATGGGCAGAAGAAATAGTGTTGAGATCAAAAAAAAATATAGTGATTTATATACATATAAGATAAGGAAATGTAACAACATTTTAATCATAAATATAGTGTCATTTTATTTTAAAGATTTTTAATTTGTAAATAACTTTCGCGACAATAGCATGGGTTTATCAATAATAAATGCTCAAAAACCATAACTAGTTTTATATGAAATTTTTTTTAATCAATTAATTAAAATGATATAACTATTTTTGAAATCAATCTCAACTTTTGATTTGTAACTTCTATTAAGAATACTCAATATTGTAGGGAGGCTAAATTTTTACCATCTTAATCATGTGGTAATAAAAGTATGCGACCAACGATTTAGTTTATGATAGGAATTTGACACTTATATGTCGAGGAATATTATTTACTAGGGATCTTATATGTGTCGAGTGTAAATCTATAAGAAGGGTTTACATCGGTTAAGATGATAGATTCATCTATGGATGATAGATTTGAGGTTAAGATGGTTTTACACTAGTTCTTAATAAACCACCTTTCAACTCCAAGTTGATCATGCAAGAAATTACACATTTCACTTGAAACACAACATTGAAATGTTTTAAGCTCCATACACTAAGAGAGATCAAATCTCTCTGGGTGCAAACCTTTGCTCAAATTCTATCCTTCTGAAAGCATGAAGGATGGGGAGTAAAGATGAATTTAACTAGCTTTTACATGTTAAGATCATGTTGCTCATTAATGAAAGCATGAAAGATGGGGAGTAAAGATGAATTTAACTAGCTTTTACATGTTAAGATCATGTTGCTCATTAAAAAAATCGTATGTGTGTCTTCTAATCAACAACACAATATTCAAATGTTTTAATCATGTTAAATCTTTTACCTCCAATTCCCTTTTAATTAGGTAATATTGAAGACCAAGTTTATATTCTTTTGTCATTGAAAATATTTCAAATTTGTGTTAACTTCATCTTAAGAATGGAATGAATTATATAATCCCCATAGTCAAGATGAAAAAACCCATCAACATAATTTTTTTTAACTTTATTTACTTTTATCTTTCTATATATATAAATTTATATAATATAATATAATTCAGTTTGTCATTGAAATAACATTATTTATCGTTATTATTGTCATTATCATTTTTAATTAATATTTATTTTAAGTTTCATGTAAACATTTAGCATTACATCCCCCTTAGACTCAATTTGGTCTATAGAATGTATATTTCCAATAAATAGTATATATATAGTAGAGGCAAACCTGCCCCTCTTATATGTTTTGCAACAACAACAACTAAGTATCTCATATATTTTGTCCTCTCGAGAGTCTATGATTTCCCATATTAGCAACAAGAAGGACCATAAGTATATTTCTCATACAAAAATTAAAAAACCAAATTTCGAAATAACAAGATGTTCAATTTCATTAGAAATGATCACTTAGACCAAAGGGTCAATAAGATCTTTTTGTTGTTGGTTTTCTTTATCTTATATTTGACTTGACATGAGCCTTTGTCTAAATCTATTTTATCCTTTGACAAGACATTTATTATATTGTTTCACTACCTCTAGATATGATGGAAATAAATTTCGGTAAAGTGTTTAATAAATTGGTTAACCTTTTCACATAGTTGGACAAGGGTCTAGTTTTAAACTTGGAAATTCCATTTACTCATTTTATAACATTTTGGGAGTCCCCACAAACATGATGTGTGGGATTATTTTATGAGATGGAAATATCAAGTAGCAACTTTAGAGCGAAATTTTTAGCATAGTTATTTGTTGCAGGTTCAATGTTTATAAGAAACGAAATAGAGAAGTTTTTGAGAGGTGTAGGATGCCACCTACTCCATTGATCTAGGGAGTTCCTTGTGTTATACCATTAAAAAATGACCAAAAAGAGTCCATTTGAATGTCAGGATAGTGAGGGAGTAGAGTGGGCTACATTAGGGCTTGTAGGGAATCCACTAGGTAGTGGAAATACTGTGAATGGAATTTTTTTGTGACGTAAGTGTCTTTATCATGGATGATCGAAGCCTTATTTTCCAACAAAGCTCCCCAAGCCACAATGAGTCAATGTATTTTTCATTCATATTTTTATGACAATCAAACCAAAGAGTTAGAAAATCGTTGATGTAGGAACCAAAATAGTTGAGCAAGTTTCCTTCCAACTAACATATGTCCCTCCAAACAATAGTAATAAAGGGGCAAGAAATGAAAAATTGATTTGCAGTTTTAGAGTTCATGAAATAGAGCCAACATATACTAGGTCCTTGAAAAGAGAACTTTTGGTGGTTTTCCAAAGCAAGGGCTTTGTTTGTTAGAAGTAGTCACATGAAGAGTTTTGTCTAGGGAATTTTAGCTTCTAGATAATTATGCTACACTAGGGTGGATCCCCTTTATGCTCATTCATTCCTAGACTTAAGTAACCATGTTTTAAAGAATAAAACCCATGAGAGTTATAAATTGAAATTGGTTGGTCCTTAGAATTTTAGAGATTTACTAAGAGCATTAGAGGGTGTTTATGTATCTATCCCAAGAGATCCCATGTTCTAAATTCTACCCAGACTGTGATATGTTACCAAATCCTCGTGATGTATTAAGAAATTGTAGTTAGGGATATGCTTGAGAGTGTGTTAACCTTCATAATTTATTTGTTATATCAAGCAGGGAGGAAAGATATGTTATTGTTGATATAAAGCCAAGGATCAATACATATATGAACCTATACCAAGCTCCCTACTTTCTAACAAAGGGATTTCCTTATGAGGGGGAAGTCCATAACGATGGATTTCCATACAATGGATCCATTTTTTGTTGATTTCCTAGGATATCGGATCCAATCAATATCAAAGGAGGAAATGTATTTTTGAATGATGATATGAGCCCAAAGGCCTATCCCCTGAATGAGCTTCCTAACTCCTTTGGAGTGATGGACTGCGATAACCAAAGAGTTTTTTTGAGTCCCCACCCCCTCAAGCTTTTGGGTGGCCAAGTTGTTTCAAGTCATGAGAGAAACCATTTTTTCCGCTCTTGTCACATTGATAGGTAGTGATAGGTATGTTGTTTGATTCTATGTACCATTCTAGTTGGGATCTAGTGAAGGGAATACCAATATACACATATTGCTTTGAGAAAAAATTTGCACAATGTAATTCTTCTTGCTCAGGATGGCCATTTCTTACACCATATCCTAATTCTATTTTTGATATTTTTCAATAACTAGTTCTAGTTAATTTTTTTATAGTTGTTTTCCTTAATTTTGGAACCTAGGAATTTTAGGGAATTTTGTATATCTTGAAAGAGACTATTGAAAATGACTTTGACATGATAATTTTTTATGTCTCATTCCAGAATAGTATAAGCAATAATTTTCCATGTTTCTTTCTGATTCTCATTGCCAATTAGGATATTCCCAAAAATGTTTTTAAAACCCAAAGAGGTTCTGAATGACCATCCAAGATATGGAGAACATCATCGAGGAACAATTGATGAATTAGAGAGAAGTTACCATAGATAGTAATACCTTTGAGAGATGACCTATTTCTGGAATCAATAATGGGTCTACTGTAACTTTTAGCCATAACTATGAAAAGTAATGAGGATAATGAGAATCCTTGTGGGAGTTCCTAATCCACATGGAAGAAGGGAGAAAATTCTTTATTTATCAAAAGATTTATAGACGATGTGGAGATATAATTGAGAATCCAAATGAAAAAGGAATGAAAAAATCGAAGTTAAATGAGTAGGAGTCTACAGGAAATCTAGTTGACCCTGTTAGAAACTTTGGAGACGTTGACTTTGAAAAAACATTCCTACTCCTTTTCTTTGTGAATAGAGTGAAGGTCTTCTTGGGAAAGCCAAGTGACTTCATGTATCTCTCTTATACAAGAAGCCTAAATTGTGCAGGAGAGATATGATTTGATAATATATCCTTTAGCCTATGTGAAATTTGTTTGGAGAGAATTTTGTTGACGACATTACATAGTGCTGTAGGAATGAATTGATCAAAAGTATCTAGATGGCTAATTTCGGAATTAGAGAAATTATGTGAAGTTGAAAGGGTTTAGAAATTTCCTAGTAGTACAAGAGTACTCCACCATTTGTAGCAGATCATTCCCATTAAATCATGGAATTCTAGGTGGAACTCGATTGGAAGGCTATATTTGCCTAGAATCTTCCCCTTTTGAAAATTGAGCAAAACTCAATCTAATTTTGGTTTCCATATTTCAATTGTTAATATATATTTCCCATTCCACAAATCTAAGGAAAAGTTTTTTGACTTTTGAGATGTGGTAAATAATGGTACTTTAATCCCATTAGAAAATTTCTTTGAAATATTTGGATCCTTTAGATGAGGTATTATGGAAAGAGGAGATTACGTATCCATTTTATCTCTTGATCTCCCAGATGGTGTTAATGGATTTCCTATAGTTTTTTATTTGGTGAAAGTACTTCAAGTTTTCATATCCCTCTTGAAGTTAAGGGTCTCAACTCTTCATGTGCCATTTCTTTTCCTAATCTAGGAAGATTTTCCAACATTTTGATTTTAAGTAGAGTTGTCTCTCTTTTGTCCATTCCTTGGCCAAGAAGGTTTTTGAGGACGAGGAGACGACATGTGAAATCTCCACGAGGGCTTGGGAGTCTCTATCATGTTTGTGTTTTCCCTATTGTATGATGCATATTTTAGCTAGCTTTAATCATTTTTGTAATTGTATTCATGGGGATTATAGAGAGTGAAAGAATAATCATGCCAAATTCGTTTAATAAAGTCAGGTAGATTTGGATCTTCATACTAGTAAGCATTAACATTGTAGAGGGAGGGTTATTTAGGAGGTGAGGGGGAAAAACCCAGTAGCATTAGAGAGTGCTATGAATCTCCTCAAATAGAGACCCTATTGATGAGCATTAACAAATTTACCAAATAGGGCTTCATCAATTATGAAATGATATAGTCATTTAGAAACCTTGGTCTACCCAAATTGATTATTTGACTAGATAGGGATATGATTTTGTGGTAGGAGATCAATGAGGCACGCACTTACAAATTTCCTATGAGGTAATCAAAGAGGGATTCGTATGTATTTGAGGCTCCCTAGATTTCAAATTCTCCCATGGTAAAATTTAAATCACTTTCCATGAAGGTTTTATATTGGGTTGTCTAAAATATTTTGAAAAAAATGTTCCAGAAAGGTCTTCGATCAATATATGGATCATACATACTTAAGCCTTGAAGAGCTTGATTCATGTCTATAGAGATGAAATCTATGATTTCACCAATCGAAAATACCAAGATGATAGATAATAGATGCTATGAATGTCCCAACCAGTGACCAGACCCCTCAAGCACCCAGAGGCATCTTGTGACATGAATTCCCAAAGCGGGAGTAGGGGTTTAAGAAGTGACACAATGTTATCCACATCTAGCATAGTCTCCTAAGGAAACATAATTTGTGAATAGTGTGCCTCAATCAATCATTTCAATGCTAGCATTCTTGAAGGGTTGGGTAGTTCCTTGCAATTTAGAAAGAGAATTTTTGGTCCCTATAACACTAGTGTAGCCCCCTTACTTTTAGCCTTCTGCCCATAGAAGCCCACTATTGTTATTTTTGTGCCCATGAATTATTATTGTTATGTAAGCTATGATCCCATAATGATACCTTAGAGACCTATATATACCAAGTAGTTATTGTCATTTGTATCATCCAAAAATTGTTTATTTATGTGATGTAAAGGAGATTTCCCCATTGAAGTCGCTAATTTTCAATTCGTTGATCTATGTTTTCTTCTCTTTTATGATATGGCTGCATGAAATTTGGTAACAGAACTTTGGGTTTTAGGGTTTTGCTACTTCAAGCAGGTCATATTAGAATTTTCACTATAATGTTTTTCCCACGAAGCTTCAGAATATAAAATTTCTACCACCTAGAGCCAAAACATTGGTGAACTTCATGTAGAAATTTTGGATATTGTTTTCCCCAAAAAAATCCTACACCAAAAAATCCTACACATGTTTTCACAATCCAGAAGGTGCTCAAAGACATCTAGCACAAGGCACAAGTCAAGATTTTCCAGCTAAATGCATCATGAAGTTTTAAAATTTTCATTTCTCATAAGGTCCAAACTTTATAAGGTTAAAAACTTGAGGATGTCATGACTATTTCTTCGATAGTCACGCATCACATGAAATTTTCTTTAAAAGTTACACAGTTGAAAAAATGGATGACTCAGCAAATTCGGGACCACTTCACACACCTCAAGGTGATTCCCTGATAGGATCTAAGTCATAAACAACTAAATTCAGGTTTCCGTATAGATATGCAACCCTTAAGGGAATTAGCTAGTCCTACTCATGAATCATTATTATGCATGAACCAAGAGAAGGAAGATGGATTCAAAAATTCTATATAGACATGCCATGGGAGAACCAAGATATGAGACATTGTTATGCTAGCCAAATTGTTATCGGAGAAAACCAACATTCCATTATTGAAGCCAAATAAAGTAAGAGCACTAACATGTTGGCCATATTGGTTCTAATTAATCCATCATCTTAGTAAGGGGAAAAGATTCCATCATTGGAGATTCTTTATACTCCTTTGAGATGGAGGAGAAGCTTGCAAAGAGACTGAGGAAGAAAACCTCCTTCCTGAGCAGTTTTTAGCACCGTAGCTCAAAGATTTTGCTAAAATTGTTTAAGATTCATCTATTGTACTCAACTTCTACTACCAGTTGTCAATTAAGGGATATTTTTCCATCATTTTGTTGACTTGTTTTCTCCATTGAGCATTGTTTGTGTATCTATCTCTTTATTTTATTTTATGTTAGCATATGGATTGATTTCACTATTTGCAATGCTTTTTTTATCTAAGTCTATTCAATAAAAACACCAACATGGTTTTTGATCCTTTGTAGGGAACAACCAACTACTAAGGAGGTCTTCTTTGTTACACCATTTCCATAGAAACACCACCATAGGAATGGCAACCACACTGTTGTCTTTTGTTTAATCTAAAGGTTGTGTTTACGGGATCTTCTCTCTACAAAACCACTCTAAAAGGCATTCAACATCTCTCTGGAATTTTTTCAGGACCTCTGGGACCTATTTTGAGCCCGAGGAATTCAATTTTCATTTTATTTCCTCTCCCGTGAACCTTTTTATCTGACATGAGGTTGTGTTTGTCAATGTGTGGCTAAATCTGTGTGGTCACTAGAAAATAAAAAAGAGACTTCTATTTTCTCCTTTTACAGGTGATTGGAAACCTTTAATGATTTTCCTTCAACTTTCCATTTGTTATTATCTGTTTAGTTTGTATGGTTGCTTTACTAACCTCAATTAGTGGAGAAACTGGAATATTTTTTCATGTATTTGCAAAACACACAGAGCTTAATTACATAGAAAAGTAAGTGGCTAAATTCCACATATCATTTTCAAACTGTTTTCTAATGTTTTCTACAAATCACATAGCTTAATTAGTAAAGGAGTAATCAAAACATAGTGTAATTAGAAAGATATTGTAAAGGAACACGGCATATCCACATCTTACCACACTTTGTATGTTCACTTACGTCACACACTAATCTTCTATAAGATTTGTACTGGAAGGCATCCAAATTCCGAACCTTTGTATAGTTAGTTTATTTTTTCTTACAAAATCACTCCCTAAGTGAATAAAGACTCCTTAAAAAGAAACATAACTTGAACCAACTAAGTTTCCCCACATGGGCCAACAAAAAATTTATAGTTCAGCCTATGATCATTCGGGGTAGGCATTGCATAACCACCATGGTCATGTTCCATCATTGAAACATAGTTATTGAATTTTTACAGAGCTTAAAAACATTCGATTATCGCACAGAAAATAATACCTGAGCATGACAGAGACACGATTGAGAGGGGCTTAGGCTTAGGACTAGTGTGTACAAAAGTACTCTTTGGTGCTAGCTGACCCATTTTGATCTTGGTAAGTGACTACCAAGAAACTAAGGGGTGCAATTCTCCCTTGGGATGAAGGTACTTTAGTGGCCAAAATATAGAGAATCCTTTCCCTATAGGGGACAATGTGGGTAACACTTAAACCTAATTTCCATTACATTGGTTGATTCTCTGGATGCTAGAAGGCATTGCTAGTTCTTTCAGGATGTTGCCCTAGGACCCACCAGAAGATATCTCTACAAGGCCTAGTTAGTTTGAGAGTTGAAAGGATGAATAGGTCTTCTTAGGATATTTTTTTACACAAAAAAACAAACAAAAACCATTTTTTGTTTGATTGATTAGACAGGCTAAAGTTAAAGGGAAAGTAACATTTTTTATATTTCGCTTTGTTTTATGTATGTGATTGACTTGCTTTGAAAAATCATCTCCTTACCTCACCATACACAAAGTATAAACCGCTCTAGTTGACACCATAGGGGACTGCACAAATCCCTATTTATATAGACATTTCTTAAACCTCCCCCTATTACTGGGAGGTGTGCTAGGACTCCCACCATTTAGGCTTAGAGGATGTTACCCAACCACCATTATAAGATCTTCCTTTATTGACGCAATTTTTCTCGGGACCCCTCCTGGTCAAAGCACACCCTTCCTGACCCCACAATGATCCCCACATGCTACCCCTTTGGGGAGACCACATACCACTCCTCCAAACAATCCAAGAGACACCCATCAAGGTAGTTCTCCTAAAACCTCCCCACAAAGGACCCCTTTACATATAGCTATCTAAAATCATTTTGTGATGGTGGATAACTAGAATATGCCATTCTTAGCTTCCTTAAACCTACTATTTTAAAGTAATATAACCAATAAACCAATCACCGATGGCCAAAATTGGCCATCTATGCCCACCAAGCTCCCTTCAGACATTCCAAAGTTCGAAGGGAAAAAGGGAGAAGACTGGGAAAACCATGTCATGATTTTTCACATTTGGTGTTCATCTAATAGTATCACAAATGATAATATTCGAATATGATTGTTTCAATGTACCCTTACTGGGCCTATAGTAAAATGGTACATTAACTAGCCTTCTGCATCACATGTAAACTTCAGCTCACTAGCTACAACTTTCCTCACATTTTTCTAGCTCTTGGTTCATCATGATTCAACCTCACCCACTTCAAAAAAACATTTTCTACCCACATATCAAATCATATACATTAATGGTAGAAACGTCATACCTTGTGTAGAGCGTAGTCTAAAGATCAAGTCCTCCTCAACTTGTTTTTGAGATTCCTCACATCGGAAATTCCAAACATGTGGCAAATTCATCCCCACATAACGAGGAAGAAGCCATCAGAAAATCTCAATAGTTATAGCTTATATATAGCCATTCTAGATACATCTATCATGTGCTTCCAGATGCCCCGCGTCTGGAGACTTATAAAGAGACATGAGGAGCATCTAATTCCACTCATGGATTGATTGGGCCCATAACCAAAATCCAACTCAAGAACACCTACTGGCATAATATATACTCGTTCAATGGGCAATAATTTTGTGCTACGCAAAATGAACCGCCATTGCAACATATAGGATAATACCTCGGTCAACCCACACTAATGAAGAATACGGTTAATAGGGTTAACCAATATCATCCCCAACATGGAGACTCGTATATTCTCCCATAGGGAAAACAATATTCCTCTAGGAATATGGACATAATGTCTTCTTCCCATAATCCAAATACAAATCAAGGAGAAGGAAACCAGTATTCTCCTTTCCTTGCACAACAAAAAAATAACCCACCAACACAAAATAATACAAGGGTTAATCTATTATAACCTTCTCCCACTCAACATCAACAATTAGAGGAGAAGCTAAACCGATCTAACCCACCTGATGTTACATAGAAAAAACCAAAGAGAAAACCAAAGGGAAAACTTGAACAAGGGGGAAACAACCACTAGCAACCCCCATAGGCACCAGTAAGGGGCAACCATAGCTAGAACCAAAACGAGGGATTGACCAACAACAACTTACAGAAGTGAAACAAGAGCACAAGTATACAAACTAATTGTTACTTTGTTATCTGTGGTGAATATGGTCATTATACCCATCATTGTGCACAACTTCCTAAGTTAGAAAGGGTACATGACAATAAGGGGCAAGGAGGTAAACAAACTACAGTAATGCAAGACCCTTTTCCCCACCGGGGAGTACTTAACATTGAGCAACAATCATCCCACCCACATCCTTCTAAAGGGAATCCCCATAAAATTTATAATCATGACATTTTCATGACAGGAGAATATATCCCCCTGCTAACGTGAAATACAATTTATAAAGCTACCCAAGAGCCCAAACCTTCCACCTCGACCATGATAATACCTACAAGCTGATTAACCATTCCTTGACTTCCTATAGAACCTATGCCAAAAATGGTCAAAGGAGCTTTACGGCAAGGAGGCAATAAGTCAAAAGTTTCTCGTAGCTACAACATAGTCAATGACTTAGCGCAATCACCATCCACTATGTCAACATTAGTGGTCCCACAAATATGCCTAACCCTATAGAAATCCTTACTTTCCACTCTATATGCAATTGAGCCAACCGATTCTCACCTAATGGTCTTCGACTTAGATAAAGCTACTATAAAACTAGCATCAGTCATTGCTTTCCAAATTCTAGTCTCAGTCCAAAACATCACCATCCATCATTTCATTGTCAATGAAGGGAATCCACTTGTATAATGTCCAAATATGTTTGGAAGAAACTGGGATCTCCCAAACTCAATCCTTATGACATCATCCTTAGAGCATATGATGGTCTCCCTTCTGCCCCCATAGGCATATACCCTAGTGTGTTAATAAAGCTGGTCGAAAAAACCATGCTAATAGATATCAAAGTACTAGACACCCAGTTGGATTACAATATCTTGCTGGGTTGATGTTACATGCGTGAGATGTTAGCAACCCTGTCATCTGTGTTCACTATAATGATGTTTCCACATGATGGAAACATCATTACAATAGATCAAAAAAAGACATTACTTGCACTCGATGATGTGCTACCTTTAGTCTCGTCTTCTAATGAATGGATCACCACTTACACTGAGCTAAACCATAGCTAATTTAAGTCATCAACACTTCTAGGGACATCCCCAGGAAACCCTCCTATTATAAAGGAAATTTCCCCAACCACCAGTGTGCATGATGACATCATCAAACACCCCTAAAGCTCAAGAACTAGTTCCATATACTAATAGAAATGTTGTTACCGATTTGACTTTCTTACCAAATTCCATCACTCACACTCCCTTCTTATTTCCCCCACCTAGTTTTGTCTCACAACAAGTCATTCCAACACTCCCATTGCCCCATATGGCTCTCGCAATAATTGTTTGGTAATTGGCCTCTCACACCATGTCAGCAAGCACAACAATCATTGCAATGAGTGTTAATCCTATTCCTCCTTAGGATAGCATGACACCAAAAGAAGTGCCTACAGAAGCAATGCCTGCACCGACACTAGTCAATGCTAGAACAAGGGATAAGTAAAAAGGTAAAAGGGTGGAAGCTTCAAACACTCCCTCCTCGAGGGTCCATTAACCTTGTGCTTTTTGTGAAACAGTTGGGCACCCCACCAATAGGTTCCCTGATTTAAACAAGTTGAAATCTCTTTTGCATGCCCAAAAATTGCCAATGAAACCTCCTCCCCATTCTAGAGAAAGGACCACATCGACATGTCACAGGGCATTGCACACCACCCATGGATTCCCCATGTGCGTGGAATATAGGCATTACACTCAACACTGAACCCAAATCCCTCGATATCGAGATGCGTTAGGTGCACTCACCCAAACCAATACCCCATTACTCCCTATAGAGAATGGATCAAAAAAGATTTTTTATGTAGCAAGGGAAGAAACTTCTTGCTCCTATCCCTCATCTGCTCCATCAACCTCCCACCATGATCAGAGGCAATCCAAATAGACAACTTGCCTATAAGTGCCCACTTGCACTTGATGTGACGTACCAGATCATTTGATCAGCTAATGTCCTGAATTAAGGGCCTTTAGCTGAATATATCTAGTTATCCACATCACTCAAAGCACGAGAACCATGAACAAACATCACACTTGCAATATTTGTGCAGGAAATGATCATGTGCGACATTATCCCCACCTTTCCCAATTTCATTCTTTGTTAGAATTCATGTGGTTATTTATCGATCATAATTATGATTTAGTCAAATTAGATATTGAAACATATCACACCCCACCATTAGGGAATGAAGCATCTAGGTCCATTTTATGTGTGTTTGAGGAGAAACGACCTCCAACAGTGAAGCAAGGGAGCCAACATTTCATCTTCCCCCACCATCATTAATCTAGTTCGGGCAAAAAATAATCTAAGGTTGTTTGGTAAAAATGATCACCCCCCACATGTGCCCCATGTGATAAAAGCAACCATTTTGTAAATCAATGCCACGAATTGAGTAATTTTAATTAGATCTTTCACTTACTGTTCCAAATTCAATAGATCCATCTCTCCAATTGAGACAAAATCACACATTGTTATTGTTACAACTGCTCTTACTCACATCATATGAGGAATTGTCAGTACCTTCCACATTTTTGCATAGCAAGAGAAACAGTGAGGAAAACCCACATGAGGAAGTCATGTCACACTAATACTAAGATCCAGAGATGGTTAGCACCCTAGGATTTCCCATCTTATGACATCAAACAAGCATCAAATTCTCATAGTATGAGTAATACCACCTCCCACACTATCTATTTGGTTAGTTCTAGTCTGGTGTGCAAAATCTGTACCAGTACTTCTCATAGCATTGATACAAGCCATATGTTACAAACATTTCAACAGCTTAGGATTCAGCAACAATCTCCTACTTAGGAAGCTACTTTTTCCCCTTGTACACCAACAAGAATGCAAGAACTCCCTCCCACGTGGTAGAAACCTACCATCGCTAAAATTCTACCACCGCTTGATGCTGACGACATGCAACACCATATATGATTCATTTCCTCATCCATAGGAATTATGATTCATGTTGTCTTCTCATCATTTTTCGGTGTCGAGAAAAAAAATCCACCTCCCTAGTGGTAACACCATCGATGGTGCAAAACCATCCCATCTACGTTATGTCAACCTCACTTGGTTCTATGACATCAACCAACAAATCATATTCTTGCTTGTCGATCAACACAACCAGCTCTAAATCCAACCTCAAGACCTGACACAACCCAAGTCAACACTAGATAATCTTTTTCACTCAGATAAATATATTCTACAAGCCATGATTGAACATAAATTTCCTTGGGACACCATACACCATCATTCATTTTTCTACTCGAATTTTTTTTTTGTACCCACTAGCGCACCAACCCCTGATACATGGACAGTTGAGTCAAAATATTTCCTCCCGTAAGGAAAGGTCGATTGGTTCAAAAATACCATCCCAACACCTGATGCATTTGAGGAAGGGAACATGCCAAATATTTCACCTACCATAAAGGTAAATATTTCAAACAAACCTGGAAAGGTCAAAGAGATCTCCAGGGGGAAAGCATGCTCTCTGGATGAAATAATCACATACACATCCTTGTTTTAAGAATAGAGCGATATTTTTTAGTAGGATTACTCTGATATTCCATGCATTAGTCCCAACATTGTGGAACATCATATTGACATGTGGAATGATGATTACCCAGTTAGGAAAAGGAAACGTTAGCTTCACTCATTGAGAGAACCCATCAAGTGCACCTTCCCATGTTTTTCGTAAATCTTTCTTTCCAATTCGCATATCTTTATAGATGGTTGTTTTCACTTGGGGTATTTGCTTTCAGAGGTAGAGGATATTATCACCTTTGCAGCAAGCTCATTCCCCTAGTTTAGATTGACAATTAAGGTATCATACTTGACTCAGCATGATAGGCTTCCCCCACCGCCTTGCATATCCTAGCATCACATCTCTGATATTAACCATAGGGTTAACTATCTCAAGCACACTTAGCATCAAATTCTACCTACACATCATAAGTGTCTAGTCGGTCGATAGAGACCCACCTACATGGATCACCCAGTTAATAGTCCCCTTCAAAATATTGGTATCCATGTTCATCCCCCAAGGCCCGAGAGTCATTTTACACATATGTATTCAAGATAAACCTCATACATATCTCCTTTTCACCTTTCTCTCCACCCTTACTCCCCAGTCGCCATCGTTGATCATAGACATATTGAATTGCATGCATCACCGCATGCTACAATGGGCTTACCATCCACCCATATTACCATATCCCATTTGAATCACTTCATCTGCCCCATAAACCCCACATTGAGACCAGCCAATGGGTGCTCGGCCCTCTACACAACACACCTTACCTCCATCATCATGTAGGTCACCCATCTCTATGTATGTACATCCAAACCACCTTTACATTCTTTTCTAAAGTGTGCAAAGAATTTTAGGAAAAATGCTCCCACCCATATTTTCATGTATTTTACTCAATTGAAGATTCTAGTCACCCTTGGTCAGAGCCTGCACATCCCCCATAGTCATTTACCGTCTTCACACTAGTCTGAACATACTTACACCCACCCTGGAAATCTTATCGACTACAGGGCCATCCCTATCAACAAAAGTGTTTCAATTATCACCATTTTCATAATAGCTCCGACCTTGAGGCAGTTTTCCATATCCACTCATATCTTCAAGTGTCATTATCAT